>JAODVM010255270.1:0-12627 GCA_025400095.1 Phenganax marumi | reverse complement strand
TTTCACGTCGCTCGTACCCACGTTCGGTTCCTTATAGCTTTCACGTCACTCGTACCCACGTTCGGTACCTTATAGCTTTCACGTCACTCGTACCCACGTTCGGTACCTTATAGCTTTCACGTCACTCGTACCCACGTTCGGTCCATCCCTTATAGCTTTCACGTCGCTCGTACCCACGTTCGGTTCCTTATAGCTTTCACGTCACTCGTACCCACGTTCGGTACCTTATAGCTCTCACGTCACTCGTACCCACGTTCGGTCATGTCCCCGACAACCAAAATTTTCAATTTGTCATTTCATTGTGAGTCTCTTGTGCAAGCAAGGTGGAGGTGCTCCATCCCCGATGTACGGTCGTACCCAGGTACGGCCGTACAACAACCTATGATGGAGCTGGCCCACGTCAATGAACTACAATAGGTAGCATCCTATGTTGTTGTACGGCCGTACCTGGGTACGACCGTGCGTGGGGGATGGAGCACCTCCACCTTTGTAGCACGCCAGAGTCAATGACCTGTTGATATTGAGGTTTCAAGTCCCGTCAGTTGTGGCAAGTAGTCATTGCCATGGCTTTGGATGGAGCGGATGACTCGGAAGTCCGGAAGGCCTTTGGCCTGGCAAGGCGTTCTGCAAAAGGTACGCCAGTGGAACTTGAAATCGCGGAGTTGTTCAGTAAAGTGGTTCGTGCTGGCACACTCCAATCTGAGATCGAGGAGGCTTTCAAATTTGTGCAATCAAGTTTGGAGGGGATCCTTGACTGCATCTAGAAGCTGACACATCCAACTGACTGATGAAGAATTCAGAGTCTGAAACTGGTCTATTCACTCAGTAGCTTTGGCTTGCAGGAGAGGCGCCAAAGGACAAGCTTGCCCAACCAGACCTGTGAATGAAGTCGCATCAGCATCTGGGCCTATGACAGTCGGTGGCAGTCTGTCGTACCTCAAGCTCTCAGAGACAGCCTGTGTAGCGGTCAACCCGAAGCGCATTGAGTTGGTCATGCTTTCGTGGAATCGGATGCCGACAGATTTGAATCGCCAGGATCTCATTTTTCCACATTTCTGAATTTGAGTGAGGGTTTTGTGGATGCCTTGATTGCCAATATGCCAAGGTGTTGTTGGGACGATTCAAGTCAATGCGGACCCCTCCGTTTGGAGCGGGACTGACTATGCAGATATGATTCGATCATCTGGAGATGCCGAGTAAGATCCTTAAAACGATTCTGCGTAGTTACTGCTGCGACTGATTTCAAAGTTATGTTACTTTTCATGCGCTTAGTAGCTGCGCATGATGTCTTGACATGTCACGGAATTAAGGGTGGCAGCGGCATGTTTGCTGTGCTACTGGCAGAAATCAAACGATCATGTCCTCTACTGGATGTTGGAATCGCTCACCGACGTGGTGTTGTGTCTTTCCCGACAAGGGAGTGGAGCGGACTATCTCCTAGCAAAGTTTCGATGCTTTTTCGCAAGAAAGCCAAACTCTTGCCTGCAACAGCTTTGTCACGCTTCATATAAATGCTTACTTCAGAATACCGCTGCTCAGGGTCCTATGAGGATGAAGAGAAGGCCAGGAATGTGATGGGTCTTTCTGCAAGGGCAAAGTGCTTGGTGCTCCTCGAGCTGACGGAGTGTTTGGGAGACAAGCCAGAGGTTGTCGCCACAAAGCTTGCGTCGGATTGGTCGCCCGAGACAGTGAAAAGATATGTGGCGGTTGCCAGAAAGCTGAACTCCCAACCAACTTTGCTACAGTCGATTGTCCAACTCGAGTACGAACTGGGGAGGGAGAGTTTTCTGGACGGGATAACCGCCCTGCGAAGTTTGACTGGTCTCAATGTGGAAGAACCAGACGCTGTGTTCTTGGCAACTTGGCTGCAGATTTTCATTTTGAAGCATCCAGTCTACTGTTTGAGCATGTTTGAAGTGATCTTCCTTAGTTGGTCGGCAGGTCAACATCATTGGGATGGAGCAACGGTGCGGCTTCAGGAGGTCTGGAAGCATCGTGCCTTTGAGGCACTGCAAAGGCAACTTTGACATTGGGACCCGCATGAAGTATGTGCTCATCAGGAGGGACCTCTTTCGCCATTTGGCCGGATTGTTCAAGCACTTTGAGAGCGATATCATGGCCTACTCAGAAGTATCCTGGTATTTCAATTTCATTGGGACTGAGCAGGAGGCTGAGGGAACCGAGTCGCCTGAGGAAGATGCGTCAGCGTATGTTGAAGTGTCTGCATACGCTTCCAAAGCTCCATTGATGCGGCTTTGCACCAAACTCGCCAAGGGACATATGGAGTTGCCGCTTTGCAAAGTCACGATGCTTGGACTGCATTTATTCACACTCACGGCCCCGTTCCGTTTTACTCATGGCACCGTTATTCCCGCACCACTGAAAAGACCATTTCTGAGGAAAGATTCGGTCCCTGGCAAAAGCTTGAACCTGAGCAAGGACGATAGCCTTCAGAAGCACGTGGACGGGTGTCGGGAGAAGTACATGTGGCTCGGACATTGCTGAGTCATTGAAACTTGAGTTGTCATTGAATTGTTTTGTGATTGGCATTGCTTGTTTTGAATTATTGTTTTGGCATTGCCTTGGCATTCACTTGCTGATCAAGGCAAGACTTTCCGCCAACGCCTGCTGTGGCTGTCAAGCAGGCCACGATGAGGCACGAGTTCTTGGAAGTGACCATCAACAATGATATCATCTCCGAACCTGAGTACCTCGAGGAATTGGCGAAATACAACACAATGGCGACAGCTCACGAAGCCAGGACAATCCAAGAGCATCTTGGCTTTACTTTTTTGGCGTCTTGGGCAAGACTTCTTTTTGTACATTCACACAAATGCTCACTGATCAGGCTTTTGAGCTGATTTTGATCTTTTGCTGAGGTACATCGCAGCCAGAGTTGAGTGGTTGCTTTGGCCAAACGGAACAGATGGACGAATGGAGAGGCTACCCATTCTTCGGGAAGCTGCGGGCCCCAAGCTCATGCTATACGAAAGCCAAAACGATGGGCTGTTGGACTATGATGAGGTCAAAAAGCGACGGGTCAACGTATTTACAGGGAGTGGGGTTGGCACTTCCTCTTCAAGAGTGACAGAGGTCATTGATATGTTTGAAACGATGCAACGCACAAGTGCGCCTGAAGCTCGTGACAAGTCATGTTTGGCGGTGCTCACAAAGGTTGACAACCTCAGGACCAAGTCGGGATTGGATATCATCCGCACGAAGCTACCGCGCAAAACAAGCACTGCAGTGATCACGTTGGACCCTGAGCACTCTGACTTGCTGGCCCGAATTCGCCGAGGTAAGAGGGCATTTGGCGCCTTTGGTGGCATTATCCCGCCATGCTACATTGGAGTGTTTGTGCGGTTGCAAGGCTGAAAGGTGTTTTGACTGGTTTTTCTGTTTCAGTCTCTAAGGCGCACACATCGAAGATCGGATGGTTTTGGCCTCACCAAAAGGCTTTTTGACAGCTACAACAACCATGAAGCACCTCAAGGGTGACACCTTCTTCAATAGATGGAGCTGTCCTTTGATTCCATTGGGGAGCATGCCGGTGACGAAGCAGACCGAATACGACAGTATGTTTGCTGGGGACACATCTTCTGACCGGTTGACAGAGGACTGCATGATTTGAGTGCTGCTATTGTTTTTGCTGCGGCTATTTTATGATTGCGCCTTTGATATTGAAATTGATTTTGATATTACTGATGATATTGATTGTCTCGCAGGATATCGGTCAGGAGGGTGAGATGATCGTTTCGGACATGGTGAAGGACGACGAGTGCATCCCGTTCCCCCATGAAAGCCATCAAGTCCTTTCTCAGGAGCTCTTGCACATCTTCAATGCTGGGGTGCTGGTGGCAGTTGGGATTGGAAGCGGATACTCAATCCTTGGTGGCCTCCTTGGTGGAGCAAGAGTGGTGGCGATTTGTGCATCCAAGGCGCACCAGAAGTTTGTGCAGAAGAATTTGACCTCTTGGTTGAAGGAGACTTAATGATAATCAGATATCTTTTACCTATGTAGTGAATCCCTTTTGGTTATGTTTTTATGGTTTGTTTATGTTTTTTTGGTTAATGTTATTGTAATCGTTCCCATTTCCTTAAGCAAATCCAAGGAGAAGAAGGTTGTAAGCCCCAGCATTTGGTCCAGTATGAGCAGAAGAAAGGCCGATCTGTGGGAGGCGCCGGAGGCACCACGAAAGCAAGCCCCAATGGCAGCTCAGGCAATTCGACCGTTGATGTGACCCCCAGCCCTGCGTCCACTCCAAAGTCTACTGTGGCTCCCAGTGCACCTTCGAATGGCACGCCACCTGTTGGAGGTCCCGGAAAGAGCTTGTTGGCGAGCTTTGGGACCGTAGCTTTGTGAAGGAGCTTCGAAAGTGTGGAGTTTTGATCTTGAGTTTTGATGCACTGCATCATTTGGAAAGCACACCTGCGTGTGTTTGGTTTGCGCCTTACTGTCTGACAGTAACAGGCTGATCTGTGGGGATCGGATGCGTGGCAAAAATGTTTGGAGCTGTAGAGCAGTCTGATTGTGATGGCTAGCTGTCATGCGCACAGTTTGTTCACAGACTTCACACTCAAATGTACACGCTCACTGCGGTACTCTGTTCACAGTCATGTTCACAGTCATGTACGTGCTCACAGCGATTTCAATCGACCCGGATTTTAGTCAGATACTCAGATTTCAATCGACTCAAACTCAGTGTTCACTTATAGTACTTGAGCCTTTCAACCACGGTCAGTCCCTCCCCCACTTGCAGTGCAGCCTATGGCTTTGGACCTTCTCTCCGAAGCTGCACGGAAGAAAATAAAAAAAGAGGTGTCATGTTTGCATTTGGAAAGGGTTTTGCCAAAGTTGGTGAAGGGATTTGACTCCATCTGTGACCAGCTCTGAGGTAAAAGACATATTGGAACGCAACGAGTCTGACATCACATTGAGGGCGCTGACACAGCTCGTAACGAAGAAAACAACGATCGACTGCGAACCTTGGCTGTCAATTTTGATTCCCTGACTCATTGACCCACTGCAATTGTTAATATCTGACCCACTGCAATTGTTAATATCTCAGGAGAAGGGCCCTGGATATGTTGTGGTGCAAAAAGTTGCGATGAAGTACCGGGAAACGCCGAAGCCTAGCAAGACCGGACAAAAGGTCCTGGTACCAATGTTTAAGAAATGAGGTTTGTCCGAGTTGCGCTTGGAGGAAAACAGCCTGAGAAGCCAAGATGTTTCACTAGTAATCGCGAGAAAGGGGATCTAGTGATGTGTACTGTGTAGTGATGTGCATGGCCCGGGGGGGTGTCATTGTTCCTGCATGCTTGAAATGATTGAGGTCAATGCTCCAAGCGGCTGGCCCATCTGCCAAGGACAGAACTGCGATTAAGGGTTCTTTTGCCGCTAGGACATTGTCAATCTCAGATTGTTCTGAAGGCATTTGAAGTGTCACATTCAGATTCTTCTGCAAGCGTTTGTTCTCAGATTCTTCTGAAAGCATTTGAAGTGTCACATTCATATTCTTCTGCAATCGTTTGTTGCATTGCATGTCATATACGTTTATGGACTCTGATGTTGACGTTGCTGTTCCTGCCATGTGTTGCTCAATCATTAATCATGACAGGGTAATTAGATCTTTGACAGACTTGAGTTGCACCGAATCCTTCATCACCAGCAGAAATGTCAGACTACGATTTGAGATCACCACCAAAAAGCATTTTGACATCTTTGCCATGTGATCACCACCAAAAAACATTCTGACATCTTTGCCATGTGGCGACCGTTCTTTGATTTGGAACACCTGCGCAGGTTTGCGCAGGAGATTCCAGACCACCCTCAGGGGGCGGGTAGAGGTGGAGTTTGCTGCCCCAAGGATCTAGTGAACAAGTCTCGTATTGAGTACAGTTACTTAGTCAAGGATGGCAAGACGACAGGAAACTGTTGTGTGCAGGCGTTCATTGAGAGCGCTTTGGAACAAGGTGTGAGACCGGGATGGAAGAAAATGGGTGATGCGAAACGGTGCCAAGAAGGTAGGAAACTTGCATGCGATTGGGCTTTGCAGAACCAAGACAAGAAGTTCTGGGGTGGCTGTAGCTTCCAAGAAGCGGCGTGGGCCATCAGCCACGTACCCTTTCAGAAATGGACCAGCCGCCTGCGGCTCACTGACGTTTGGGCTGACATTGCTTTCTTGCAGGCCCTGGCATGCGCTCTTCAGGTGGACATTCTTCTGATTGACGACTCCCCTGGAGCAAAACTACTCGGCGTTTCTTTGATGGATGGGTCGGATGGGGATAATTGCAAATCACTTGTGCCCATGTGTATGCACGCTCACTATCATTTTTGGCCGTTGGTGCCATTGGCTTCTTGTGTGGTCGAGCAGGTCCACCTCACTTTGACCCCTGGAAATCCGCAAAGCGATGATTGTGATCCAGACTTTGACACCTTGCAACCAGCTGAACTGGTAGTTGGTGGCAGAGAGCAGGAGATCCAGTTGTGCGAAGCATTGCTTCATTGGTCTCCCTTTGACTTGCCCACTCCAAAGCTGATTGAATGTTTGCAGAACCCTGGCTGCTTGAATCGCTTTGAGTTTGACATGTTTGGCTTATGCATGCATGTGGAACCATGCCAACACTTGTATTGAGTTTTGCATGTTGAACCGTGCCTCGCGATCAGGAACGCTGCCGCGTGCAAAGATGGATCTGTACCAACTGGAGTCATGGCAAGAGCAAGACGGTTTGCGCTTGTCCAGCTGGCCAGAGAAGATGATGCTCACCAGGACTGTTTTTTGGCTGTGATTGCTGGTTTTTGTGATTTTGACTTGGTTGGCCACTTGGTTTTGATTTGTCCCGTTGATCGCAAGGCCTTGCCCGATTCTGCCAAATTTCTGAAGGCAGAGCGGGCACTGAATGCTGTTGCAACACTGTCCCTGCAGAAGGTCAACATGCAAAGCGATGATTCGATGTCCAGAGCATTGTCTTCAAAATCCATTTTGCGTTTGGAAAGGTTTCTGAGCACAAGCGGCATTGAATCTCAGGCTCATTTTGTCATTCAGCGTCAAGTCAAGAAAACCGCTTGCGAATCAGAGTCAGTAATCAGATTCAAAGCGCTTGCCACACATGAACAATCGACTCGTGCAACCAAGGAAAAAGACATTGCAGGTGAGTGCGCTGTTGGCCGTGAACACCATGAATGTTTGAGCACCTTCGTGGATAACCCTGCAATCGTGAAGTGGCCCGGTTAAAGCGCAGAAAGACGCCCAGGTTTAACATTATCTAAGCTGAGCTGTGATTTGGACCAAACTCAGGAACTGGCGCTTTCTTTGGAGCAGCCTCCCCAGGGACAGGCGAATGCAGATGCTGTTAGACTTAGTCAAGGACAACCCTGGGACCTTCAAGTTTGCTGGAGTGAGGATTTGCAGCAGGGCGTTTCAAAAGCTTACAGGGATATCCAGTGGAACCTTGCAGAACATTCGTAACAAGATCGAGAAAGGAGTGGTGAGCATTTGGCGTAGTGACGCCCTTGCCTGGACGGCAATCCGCAATCAAGCAAAGGCCCACCGCTACCTGGACAGCAGACAGTGGATCGAAACATATGCTGAAACGCACGGGGAGCGTTCACCGATGAGCCTCCAGATCTATCTTCCAGCGGGCAGGAAGTTTTTCTACCATTCGCAGTATGACTTTGAGAGGAACCTTAGGCTATATTGAGAAAAAACGTCAGTAGCAAATCCAAGTATGTGAAACCAAAGGGTGATGCGTGACATGTTCATACAAATTGTCACACCATGTCACACCTAGGAGTGAGCAAAATTTGGGGCATTTGGATGGAAAGCCTGCGGATTTATCGACCTTTCGCAAAGCTTGGACCAACGAGCTGCCTTGGGTTCGCATTGCCAAATCAGATTCTCGATTGAAGCCGTAAAGTTGATTGTCGGAAGGCATAAGCCATGTGACTTCTCATTTGTGCTGAACAAAGGAGTCCATGTTCACCGCTTGCTCGGCCTGCACCTTTCTGAAGAACATGTTGGACAAGACCCCGAGAAGTGAACTCCAGATTCTCACCGCTGTGAAGAAGCGATTAGGACTGTGATTCACTGCCTGACTGTGACTGACTGACTTGAATTGCATAGGTATTCGTGATTGGTTCCAGGAAGACACTACACCTTCCAGGCAGCGCAGCGGCTGGCAATTGCAAGGTGTCAAGAGATGTGCCGGCGAACTGGAGAAGATTGGTGACCTCTGTTTGAGGGCGTGTGAATGTCAGCAGTGAATGATTTTGATGCGCGACATTGCCACTGACCATCTGACCCTTGCTGTCAGGTACTTGTCAATTGACAAGTGTGACCAGAACAAGACCATCCTCCCATGCGTTCATGATATGTTACTGATTTCAATATTTGCTACTGTGTCATTTTTCCTGCTGTTCAGAAAGCGTCTTGAACACCACCAAGGCTTGCCACACAGTTGTTCAAGCTGGGGGAGCGCTTTGTTGTTGGCGTTGTGGGTGTGCATTACGCTGGCCCAAAGCGCATCTTGGATACACGTGCAAAATCAGTTTTCTGCAGCTTTTGTTTCACGCAAGCTCCGCAGAGTGCCTGAGGTGAGGATGAGTTCTGCCTGACCACCACCTTGGAGAACGCCTCCCATGGAGCCAACTCTCAGGCAACAATGCTCACGAGGCAACTCCATCGTACCGCTATGAAAGAGGGCCGGCTCCCACAGTGCTTGTATGTGGGGGCCGACAACACCCCGAAAGAGACCAAGAACAGTACATGCGTATGCTGGGCCATTTGGCTGCTGGCAACCCTTCACAATGGCACTGAGTTGAAGGCTGTGGAATTTCAATACCCGCTGGTGGGACACACTCACGGATCGCTGGACCGGTTCTTTTCCAGATTGATTACATCGTTGAGGGGGCGAACGTATTTCACAATGGACGAAATGGCCACTATCTCTTCCCAGTCATTGAAGGCATTTGCCATGAACTGGAGCCACCACGGTTCAAGCTACGACTTCACTCACCTTCGCACCTTGTATGGCATCGAGCTTCACCGATATCGAAATGTCCACTCCCTCCGGCTCTATGTGGACAATATGGGGATTTGGGTCAAGTGGAGGCAATACGTGTCAGATGAGTCATGGTCAACACCACGTTTGCTGGTTGAGTATGACCGCGTTGCCGTGTTTGCCACGGCAAAACCGCCTTTGGTGAAGCATGAGTTTGATGAGCAATCAAAGGCGAAGCACTTGAACTTCTTAGACAAGTTGGAAGCTTGGGCATTTGTAGCTATGATTCGTGATTTCTATTAATAGTTTTTTGTCTGATCTTGGCCTAAGGAAGCCTCATTGGCAGCATCGGGCCAAGTCGCAAGGGAGCAACTTCGTGAATTGCGGGCTTATTTGGATGGACCAGATGCTGGCCCATCTCTGGAAGCTTGATGATAAATTATTATTGCGACATGTTAGATCTTTGGTTGGGTGGGTTCATTCATATGCACTGAGGAGACTATGATTTCGGATTTGAGAAGTGCTCATTTGGGCCCGTGCCAGCTTGTCGCCAGAGAGCCAGACCCCCTGGAAATCCCAAATGACATCTACTACTCAATTTCGATGGGGGCTGACATCGGCCACTTGCCTCAGGATTCTCTTGTCACCATGACAGGCTTGGACGAGTCGCGAGCACCTGCCAGGAAGGCTTTCATTGGCCCTGGCGACTTCTGTGTTGTGGCTGGCAAAGATCAAACGCTGCCCATCGTTCTCGGAGTTTTGATGGAGTTGGTAAATTACGATGGCGAAGAGCAGGGATTGTTCTTTGGAGGCATTGAACGGTTTGGCAATTCAAGTTTTCAGGTGGAGCAGTTTGATTGACAGCCACAAACCAAGGTTTGCGTGGTACCATCCAACACGTTCACCAGAGATGAACATGCGAGCCGGGCGCAAAAAGAAGGTCCTGGACATTTTCGGCGCCTGGATCCCTGCAGACGATGTCTCACTCAACGAGACATTGACGTTGCCTTCGGTGCTCCAACCGGCATCAAAGGTGCTGGCTTGGGACTTTGATCCCGAGCAGGATGAGGAGGGAGATGCGGTCAGCCTCCTCATCCCGTTCTCAGTGTTTGATCATGTGATGGATGTGCATCGCATCGACATCACGGGGCTGAATCTGTCATCCACCAAGCGAGGAAATTTGTACAGAACGCATCGCTTGATGATGCCTTTGGGATCTTGAGGTTGGGGTTGGAAAAGTTGGCGAACTCAGATTCAGATTCAGCATTTTTCCTCAAGAACACTCATTTTTTCAGCATTCAGATTCAGATTCAAATAGTCAGAGGTCAAAGGTCGTGTCAAAGGAGCTGTTCAAAGTCACAGGTCAAAGGTCCTCAACGGTCATGTCAAAGGAGCATTTCATGTTCAAAGTCAAATACTGCGATTTGAGTTTGATGTGCCATATCTTTGCCCTCACTCCGCAGACCCTTGTCGAGCAGGTTCTGACAGGTCTTGTTAGAGAGCCATGTCTGACCTTGACGATGCTGAAACCTTCATGCTTGAGTTGCTGGTGAGACAGCTGGATGACATGTCATGCCTGGCCAAGATGGAGCAGTGCCCAGGTGTCAACTGCAAGATTCTGTAATGATTGTCGTGTTGAATGAATTTGGTTTTGGTTTTCAGTGTTTCCGTGTACTTCTTCAGGTTGCAGCGCTTCGTGATCACTTTATCCAGGAGAGACCATTTGACGCAGGAAGAGCCGGGGTCACTCGGCCGTCGGATTTCTTAAGTGCGTCAAGTGAATGAGTCTGACACCAAGGAGTGATGATTTTGATAGCCGTGTGACTTTGGAGAACATCAGGCACTCTGTGACACTGAAGTTACTTGACAGCATTCCTTTGTCGTTCATGTCTCCGTTGTGTCAAGGGTCCGGTTTTTGACTCGAGGTATGTTTGGGAGAAGACCCAAGAGTTCTTGTACAACCAGTGTGAATCTATGCTGAGCAAATCAAGCAATGCGATGGAAGCTGTTCAGACTCTCAACAAGATGGATATCAAGGCAGGGAAGGTAGTGGCTCTCATCGTGACTGCAACCTGCACATATGCTCCTGGTCAGGATGTGGGATACCATACCACGGCCCCAATCGGCGGAAAGATGTATCACATTGCACCATGGGTGGAAGGACCGCTCTTTCATTTGGGCCCCTTGTCCAACAGTTGTTTTTGTTACATGTTTTTGTCACATGTTTTCTTTGCCACATTCGAGATTCGAGGTCCCAACGAAGAGATCAGATTCAATCAGTGCGGCTTCAACCTGATTTGTCTCGCCGATGTGACTGCGGAAAGCGATGACATGTCGATGTGAGGGTGAAAATGAGCTGTGCGGAGCGGATCCCTTTTAGTGATAACACGTTTCATCACTGAACGCTGTGATTGCCAGGACTTGCCTCTCCACCAGCTGGCGTGAAGCTTTGGGTTGTGGGTTGGGTGATGGGTTGGAGGTTGGGGGTTGGGTTGGACTTGTGTTCATCATCATCATCATCACTTTATTCTTCTTCTTCCTCCCCCTCAGCTTTAGCATCTTAAATGAAGAAATTTGAGAGCATCTTCTTCTTCTTCCTGAGAACATCTTCATCTTCTTCCTCCCCCTCTTCTTGAGTATCAATAGCGTCAGAAACAAGAAACTGAGAGTCAAAAAAAAGTGGGAGTCATTTTTGCAAGCCCCTCTGATCAGATAGAATCATGACTAGTCGATTCGTCATCATTGAGAAGCATGAAGACGGACAATCCAAGATCAACGCTCGTTGGTGCTTGAGAGGACATCACGATCCTGACTTGTTCCAAAAGGTGCTCGCTGGGAAGTGTCATTCCCCGACGCTTTCACAGTTTGCCCAAAGCCTGATCTTGCAGATGATCGTCAGTCATGGATGGGTGATGCACTTAGGAGACAATTAAAGGTGCTTTCCTAGAGGCGGACGTAAGAGACAAGGCGTTAGCCAACCCGGTATATGCTGAACTGCCGCCGGGAGGAGTCCCAGGTATTGAGGAAGGTTCCCTTGTTCAGGTACTTGGAAATATTTACGGTGCCAACGACGCTCCTCATGAATGGTACAGTGAGTTTGATCAAATTCGACAGTTGCTTGTATGTTTGTCATGGTCCAGATGGTAAACTGCAAGGAGTTCTTGGTGCTCATGTCGACGACACGATCACAGGAGGTCAAGGTGAGGTGTATGAGGCAGCCGTAGCTAAGCTTAGAGCCAGATTTCCATTCTTTCAAATGGTGATCAGGGAAGGGTGAGTTTCTAGGGACAATTTATGAACAAGACCTCAAAACCAGACCTCAAAACCGGGGAAATTCGTTTTGGCCAGAAGGAATATGCTGAACACATCCAACCCATCAAGATCAATAAGGAACGAGCTCAGCGTCCATGGCTGCCGGCAAATAAACAAGAGATCAGCGCTTTCAGAGCAGTGAATGGTGCCTTGAGTTGGTTGAGTACCCAAACCAGGCCTGACATCGCTGTGCAAACATCTCAAAGTCAGCAATGTTTTCCTCAACCAACGGTTTTTGACCTTCTCCAAGCCAACCAAGCCGTACGTCGTGCAAGGCAACAGGCAGACTTGCAAACCAGAGTGCCCTTCATCCCA
>JAODVM010255160.1:0-12628 GCA_025400095.1 Phenganax marumi | reverse complement strand
TTACTCTGTCTAACACCAGATGATTTTACTTGTCAAGAAGAGACTCTTGCATCTTAATGGTTAACAAAACTATCTGATAATGTCTCTTGTTAGCTCATTGAGTGATAATGCACTCCAGTGCACCCTGCTTTGTTATTTTACTCTGTCTAACACCAGATGATTTTTTGTTTCAACGAGACACTTGCATCTTAAAAGCTTTTCAAAGTAAATAGTGCTGACCTTGAGTCGAAGGACAGCATCGACAGCAAGTTTGGCAAAATGATCTTTCTGATGGACCAAAATCTTTGAACTTAAAGTAGTTCTAGCAATATTCATGAGATCTTCACGGAACTTGGCGTCATTTTTGCCGTGATCAACAGCAGATTGTTCAAGCGCTTGTTGAGCAACCTTGACAGCTTTACGCCAACCGAGAATAGTCGTCTGAGGATGAATCTTTGAAGCTGTCAACTTTTCTGCCTCCTACAAAAACAAATTGAAGAAATGGTTTTTACAACACTTCCCAGAGTACTCATAATATAACAGTCTTCACCTGTTTGGCTGTTTGCTTGTTAGTCTGTTCACCAGTTTGTGTGTTTGTTTATAGAATTGTTTGTTTGTTTGCTTATACTTTTGTCTTTTTGTCTGTTTATTCGACTGTCCATTGCGTCATCAATCGGCTTGATAATTTGCTTTGTTGTTGCCATGTCTGCCTGTTCTATTAGCAGAATCTGACTGAGATGTGAATGAGATGTGAACTACAATTTGTGTTCAACACAAATCTAAACAAAACTTTTCAAACATGATTGCCACATGCAAAGGACTAACTCAGTCTAAGTGACAAAATTTTGACAGAGGGAAAGCTCACAGGGTGGGCTAGGATAAACCGAATAGGAAAGTAATAATTGATTGTTGCAAAAGTAGACGGACTAGAAAAAGCTTTGTACATAGTTACCCAACTCAACTTACACTACAAAGTAACTATATGTAAACCATCTATCTATATATCTATCTATCTACATATATAATTGGCATTACATAAATAAGCATGGGTAAGCCTGTTTCCTCCCCTGTTGCTTCTATTTGTAAATAAGTAACAAATTTTAATAAACTAAACTAAACTAAACTAATAGCAAAGTTCAAGAGGTTTATCAATGACACATTAAAATGGACCTACTAAAATTACTAGCTGAGGTATGTAGTCTTCGAGTGGCTTTTAGTTTTTTTCACATTTCTTACCCTCAAAAGTTCGCAAGCAAGAACGACAACACTTGTCGTTCCATCGCCAACTTCGTCATCTTGTACTTTTGAAATATCTTAAATGCAAAGTTGAAAAATATTTAGGTGTCTCCCTCTTTGAATCTTGTCATCATCAAATTGAACATGTACCAATTGTCTCGGGGAATACCAAATGAAAACGTTGCACAAGATTCGTTTCATTCAAAAACTTTCAAGATTGCTTGATAGATTGTTTGATTGCAAAGATTTTCAATGCGTTTTGTAAGATTCCGACAGGATTTAAATTTTTTGAGAAATGAGATTTTCACATATATTTTCAGGATTTTTGTAGAATTCTACATTTTGATATACCTTATGTCAAGGGGTGAAGCATATAGCCTGGTTTCCATATAGTCATAAACGTCGCAAAGATAGAGTCACAATATCTCTCAACGGCCAAAATACTCTCTCTTCTTGGCAGTATATCTCATAGAAAACATGCATGCTATGTCCACTTATAATTGAAAAAAGATTTTTATAATTTTGGATGGCTCAGACTCCTCAAGCATCAGTTTGAGGAGTCTGAATTAATTACATTTATAATTAATTAATATAATTAATTATAATTAATACAATTAATTATAATTAATATAATTAATTACTATAATTATTATAATATAATTAATTATATTAATAATATAATTAATGTAATAATAATATAATTAATAATATTACATTTATAATATATATTTATATACATATATAATTATACTATAATTATATTATTATATTAATAACATCATTTATAATTATATTAATTATATTCAGTCTGAATTATATTCATCAGTCTGAATTAGCATCAGTTGTACTGATGACGGTCTGGGTTAACGGACTGAAAGCTTTGCAACAATAAATATACATGGTGTATCCACAAACTGATGCTTATATTATACTAATAATTGCTTTGCTAATAATTTGTTTTAAAATACTTTAGTAAGGATGTTTAGAAAGTTAGTGACTCTATCTTTACGATGTTTACAACTATGAGTGTGAAAAATTGCATACTATTCTGCTCATTCAAAACCTCTAATAATTTTTAGCCAGAGTTTTTTCAAATTTTTTTTGTGATTTCAAAAATTTTCGACATTTTCAATGCCTTTGAGTAGTTCTGAGAGGTTGTATGAGTTTTCATGAAAAATAAAAAGACTTTGAGGAAGTTTACAGTTAAAGACCCTTCTGAAAAACGTATAAGAAACTATGTACCTACATATGCATGCCTTTTTGCTCAATTCTAGGGATTTTAGGTCTTCACAGGTTCATGAAACTATTTCTCTTTCCACAGTTTTGTTACTTACCAACTAACACTTTGGCAGCAGGATTATCAATACTAATTGACTTGAGAATAGTTGCGCCATCATTTGTGACTTGAATATCACAATTTTTACCAAGAGACTGCAATATTTTGTCCTTTAAAAAAAATGCAAAGATTATTGCTTGAAAATTTGTAACTGAATGCCCCTACAAATCACATACTGTACGTGTTTTCAGTTTCGTTTGAATAATCTTGAAAAATTACCTAGAATTGAACTAATGACTCGAAATAACGCTACAAATCACATACTGTACATGTTTTTAGTTTCATTTGATTAATCTTGACAAACTACCTAGAATTGAATTAAAGATTAGAAGTAACGTCGTTAATGAGTGCTTACCATGCCTTTTGGTCCAAGGGTACTCTTGACGAGGTCACCAATTGCAATGGCACCGACAAATGATGACTAATGAACAAAATAATTAAACAGAATTTAGTTAAACTGTTGGAGTCCACTTTCTGGTCAGGTTATATCAAAATGCCCCTAGAAAACACTGAGCCAGAAGCAAGACTAGGGCTTCTTCTCATTGCCAAAAAAACCCACCTTATTTTCATGAAAAGATCACACAAACCAATAATTTGTCAGATTATAGCAGCTGGGGCATTTGATTGAAGGTGAATTAGGGCTAACCCCTAGCTGAAATTGAATCAGCTTTTTACACTTTCAGCACTTCTTCGCGTTTACTTGTTTTAAACTTTGCGAATCAAGATTTCAACTGCTTCAGTCAAGATTTGCAAAGAAATATTTCCTATATTATGCAAACAAGCAGTTGAAAATTACGCTTCTGTAAAATCCACGTTAACCCCAGATTGTGCTAGGTAGCAAGTTTTTGAACATTGCCAACTGGTGTGCACGACAATCCCTGAGTATTTATTTTTGAGAAAAAGCTTGATGATAAACTAGCCAAGCCAGCTTTTCAGCAAAGTTATACGAATGAGCCAATGAAGCACAAGACCGATCTGATAAACTGCGATCCAAGTTTCAATTGGATTAGCCAATTTATCAGTCGTTACCGATGTTTATTAGTGAAGGTCTTACCTATGTCCTTACATACTACACTGCAAGAAAATTGCAGTATTATCAAAGAAGCAAACACTAACCTGCTAGGATGCTAAAAACTAAACAATTTGGCCATCATTGTAATATATACATTATAGGACAATTTTACGCCTCGAAATTTAGACAATGCCAAGTAAAATCATTTTATGCATAAAAACAAGCATTTTGTAGCAAGTGATAATGTTTACATGCTCATCAGACAACCGAAAATGATCATGTAATCAGCCAATAATGCCGGACTGCAGAGTTGGGCATTGCCACGCCCAAGATAAAAATAGGTACAAAGTCTCTGCGCACCTGAGTTGCACAATATATATTCCACAAGTACATCTTATGCACTTGTCAAAGGCCATCTACTATATACAGAAAATTTTTATTTGGTTTAGACAAATATATTAATACAGTCTATACTATGTATACTATTTGGAAGCCGGCATTAACAATGCCTCGCAGATTTTTAGCATAATTTACATCTTAATTCGATGGCAATGAATGACCTTAAAAGTTTAAACTAATGGTTTTCGAAACACCTGGACATCTTGCGTGCATCTGCCTGACCTAAGGCACACCCAAGACTTGCCTACCAGGATTTTCGCGCACCCGAAAAAGACTTTGCACACCTGAACGCTAATTGCCTAGGCTATCCACACCCGAGATCTCGGTGGACACCACACAACTCCCAGACTGGAATCTTTGCTGTGCGCGGGGAATATATTCTCCACGCAATTCCTCAGGGCTTAGATAATATCCGCGCAAAAATTGAAAAATTGAGTGTTATCCGCGCATACAAGTCTATTTGCTGATCTTAATCCGCACAAAATTATATTTTTCATTTAAGAATAATGGCGAAAGTTTGTAAAATTTTGTGTGTTGCATGCCTCTGCCGCCGTACAACCTTGGGCCCCCTACTCCCAAAAGAAGCTTCACGTTTTTAGGCGCTCGATTCGTGGCTCCGCCACTCGTGTTATCCGCGCAAAAAATGGACACGAATATTTCTTCCCCGCGCAATTTGCAAGGATTCCAGTCTGGGCCCCTTGTAACCGACTTAATAAACACATTTTCATAAAAACCTATTGTGTGTAACTACCTGACAAAGTGTCCTATTAACCCATTAAGACGCAATGCTTCTCGGAGTTCCTTGCTTTTCAATTTCAATCCAAATGTAGGAAACTCATTATTATAGGAACTATTGCATCATAATAGATTTATAATAAACTAAAATTGAATACTTGCAAACAGCCAAATAATGTTTTTGCCACAACGTATACAGTTTTAGTAATTATTTATATGTTAACACTTCTAACTTCTAAAGATATACTTTTTTCGGCATTTCCGACATATTTGAACAACTTCATTCAAAGGACATACAGAAACACGTGGCCAAACCAGTGACCTGATTGCCAGAAAAATTGAATTAAACAAACCTTTATCACTTATTGTGTCTACGAAACCTTCGGGATCGTCAAACTGGGAGTCATCTTCGTCTACTCCATTTATATTTGTATCTAACTCTTCATTAATTTCGTCTTCAGATAAATTTTGATCATTTTCTTCACTTTCGTTCGCCATTTTTACTGCAGGGAGCTCTAATCACGCCCGCAAGTGCACCCGTTCGCAGGTATACAAGCATTCTACGCTGTTCTGCATTGATAACTGGAGTACTAATCCTTGATCTGTCTTTGTAACTGGAGCGTTGACACTGGCCTTCAATTATAACACTGGAGTGTTACACACTGAACGAGTACACTTTGCAGCTACGATAGCTAGCTTGCGAAATTTTGCCAAAAATCTTGTATACTTGTAACATAGCATTGTTTTTGTGTCAATACTACACAGCAATGAAGCATATTTAAATTCGTTATAAAAATGAATAATTTTCACGCTGTTTTGGCCAGTAGTAGGATAGCCTAATTATTCAGCTGTTTGTGAAATGGTTTTTTTTGAGAACCGGCCTTACGTAACGAACGATGTAGCAAACTGTGTCTTATTTGGAGCTAGCATTTAAAGCACATCTAAACGAACGGAATTCGCTTAAGTTTTGCGTGTATTTGCGGTCAATATTTCTTTGTGTAATTTGCATCTCCTTATAGAAAATTTACATGCGAAAATCTCCGAAGCAATTTATTAACAATACATCCTCACAGATATGGCGTCAGTGCTTGTTTACAACAATGGTTTACAATGGGTATAGATCTGTACGATGTATTTAAACCAGCTAGTAAAAAACATGGCTTTTATACTGGGTTATTGGCTTTTATTCGAAGGGGGAATTTTGAAGAACTACAAAGAAATGTGAACGAGGGACGTTTTATTTAGTGAACGATGCACTTCGGTTTGGATGAATGAACATGTTTACTCAGTTCAAGCTCAAGAAACTGCTTGTAACATTGGTGTCTTTATGTGGCTTTTTTGGTTTATTTTATTATACTTTATTGCAACGTTCGTTTGGCTCGGCTGGTCCGCCAGATTTATCAGTGAATGGAGTAGTCGCCTTAACTGGTTATTTATCAATAAGTCAACATCAATTAAACTCAAGAACAAATCAAGTAAAAAATTTACAAACACAAGCAAATTTGACAAAAGCAGTTTTATCCGAAGCTGAGCAGCAGAGGATGTTTACTCGTTTTAATTCATGGGCGGAATTGGAAAGATACACTGTGCCTAAGCCGTCGGAACATAAGATTAGACAAAAATATAAAAATGACGATGAATTTGAGGAGAAATTTTTAAGAAATGATGAACGAAGTATCGAACGAATTGTGAACGGATTAGCTTCTGGTTCGAATTCGGAATTACCTCTCGTGTTCCGAAAAATCGGTGTTCTAAAAAAACGACTGCCGAACGTCATTATAATTGGCGTGAAAAAAGGTGGCACGAGAGCTCTTTTGGAAATGATCAAATTGCATCCCCAAGTGTGCACTTGTGGCCCTGAAGTACACTACTTTGACAGATATCACAACAAAAATTTAGAATGGTATAGAAATAGAATGCCGCTGTGTTATGAAAATGAACTAGTGGTGGAGAAAACACCAAGTTATTTTGTTACATACGGTGTGGCAAAAGACGTCTACGAATATTCCAAAGTCTTAAACAGAACATTAAAATTAATTGTAATTGTACGAGACCCAACCAGAAGGGCAATTTCAGACTACACACAGACGCTTTCCAAGTCGTTGAATGCGAGTTTTAAACGATCTTTCGAAGAGTCAGTTTTAAAATACAGCGAAGACGGAACGCCTAATATCAAAACACAGTGGAATGCAATAAAAATTGGCGTGTACTCGAAGCACTTAAAAAGATGGCTACAATTCTTCGATCGTAAGCAAATACTTGTTGTCAGTGGTGACAATCTGGTAAAGAAACCTTACGAAGAATTACGAAGAGTGGAGAAATTTTTAGAGCTACCCTCTTTTATAAAACCAGAACATTTTGTGTACAATACAACAAAAGGATTCTATTGCTTCAATAAAGGAATCAGAGAGTTTGGCACGAGCCCTAATACGGCTACTGTGTCGTGTTTAGCCAGCTCTAAAGGTAGAACACACATCTTCGTTTCAAATAAGACGGAAAAACTGCTGCAAAACTACTACAGGCCTTTTAATGAAGAATTGTACGAATTAATTGGAAGAGATTTAGGTTGGCCATAATCAGCAAAGGAAGGAAGGACCAGAAACCATTTGATGCACAATATTTTTAATAATCCATGTTTTTATGGAAATGAAGTTCTTTTCTATCTATTTGTTATAACACAGCACCGGAAACTCAACCGAAACTTGCGTTTTTATAGTTGCAAACTTACAAGTGAGAGTAAATGATTATTTTGTAGTTAATTTTGCAGAATCTCGATTACAACTTGTTGTCCTGCACGTGTTCTCTAAATCAGTGAAAGCCAACGTAGGCTTACATTGGTACCAGGCCCTTATCTGCTGCGTGGCGGGGATCGGGCTGTTTCTGTGAAAGGTCTGTGAATCACACTGACGACGCCTATTCATTTCCATAGCAACACGACCATTCGCAAAATATTTGGATACAGGGGACTTGGGTCGAGTATAAGTGGTGCCTTCATCTTTGAAAAGGCATGGGCAAGACTGTAGGGTGTAGTTATAGATTTGGAACAGTTTTCGCCTCAAAAGACGAAAATACACTGGATTTCTTAGTATATATACCACGGGATAAGTCGCGGATCGTAGCCATATGAAGAAACGGTAGAAAAACGAGTTCACTTTACTTTCAGCAGAAGATGGCGATATTATAAGAGGCAATATGAATGCATTGCATATCAGATAGACAGTTATGATAAGTAATGTTGTGAACGCAGATCTTGCATATGCATCAGCGGCAACATGGTGAATATTATAACTCACAGTCACCTGACGACGGTTCCGTAGTGCTGATTTTAAAATGTAGTAAAAACAAGCCAGTAGTATTAAAATAGGTAGACCAGTGCACAATACAGCCAGCAATACTGTCACAACCACAGACGCTGAACTACTCTCAATATCATTGAATATTCCTGGTGATTTTTGACAGTACACTAGCCATGCCAAGAAACGATTCTCAGATACGGTTCTCCACGCGAATATGGATCCCCAGGGAAGCGATGCGACAAATGCCAACATCCAAAGGCCAACGATGATAAATTTCGCTTTCTTCGCGGTTATTTTATGATGGACTTTTTTAACTACGGCCAAATAACGGTTCACAGCGATAGCGGTGAGACTTAGGAAGGATGAATTGAAAAAGAAAGCATTTTCACAACCAATAAAGATGCAAGTTTCCATCGCGAACGAAGCTTTTCCGCACAGAGCAAGCACATATACCGATATAACTAGACCTTGAAGTGAGGCGAAAAACTCAGAGACAATATGACTGACGACAAAAAAGTTAGTGGTCGTATGCATCCGATGATCTCGGAGAAACAGAGAAATCAATAAACCATTAGCAAGCAATGCGAATATAAGAACCATTGCTATGATAACGCTTTCAAATAACGGAACATCGATGATGTACATGTCTTCGTTATCGATAGTACTGTTGTTAATCGTTCAATTTCATGTCCGTAAAAATGTTTTCACAAAATAAACCTCCATGATTTTCCACTAGCTTTTCTTCTGGCATAAAAACAGTAATGACACCAAGAAACAGAGATTTCCAGTTTTAATTCCAAGTATTCTCGTTTTGAAAACACGATCTGCACATACATCCAGTAATCCTTAAAACTCTTTCTGAGCTATTCTTTCAGTATCCAGCACAAATTTTCAATTCGTTTAGCACAGGTGCTTTGGATAATTTTAATCAAATAATGTTTAAGACAACCTTTTAATTACTGATCAACAAACAACTTCGTTATATCCCAAGGCTGAAAGTTTGCAAACATAGAGTTTAATCTTCATTATCGCTTGATCTTTCGACATATATACGTTTACGAAAGCGCTAATCATGCACAAGTCATTTTCAGTCAATTCTGTACAAACGTTCTTTCACTCATTTCCAGGATGAAAATGTTCTCACCAATACAGCAAGCAAGAATTTTTAAAAAAATATTTGATCTTCAGTCTCATATAATTATTTCACTCATTACACATCACATATGCGCACTGAAAATGTAAATTCTTGCATCGGAGGACACGTACTAATTAGGCAAGAAACCAATGACTCCAGCCGTTAAGAAAATGTAAACATTAAAAATTTAAAATAGAACTTCAACCAGTTAAAATACTTTAAATACCCCGAGAAATGCTAGTATTAACTGGAAATATTTCAACTCTGAATTTCATAGCTCTGTTTAGTGGGTGAACAGCTGTCAACACAAAATCGTTTTGAAATTTAAATTTTACATCCACTTATCCTGCTACTCCTTTGAAAGAGCATGTAAATGAATGCTATATGAAGGCATTATGACTTTCCTGTCATTTTCACACTTTCACTACACACGGTAAATCTAAGTTTTCTGTTGTCACATATTATGAATAAAAGTTTTTTGATAAAAAAAGAATTGCCCAAATGTTCCAAACACTTTGTATGTTTACATTATCAAGTGTCTAAGGCCAAAACGTGGTTCACAGAAACGCTGAAGCTTATTCTGCTTCTATTGCCCCCACGGCTCTTATTATTTCGGCGTGGAGGTCTGGGTATTACAAAACTATCGTACTTCATGTTATATCCAATACCAGGGGCCAGTTGCTCTAAGTTGGATTAGCATTAACACTGGATTAAAATCTAACTAGCTGAATTTGAGTTTGTTTACTTCTGCTAGTCCATTTGTTTGAAAACTTTGCACACTACGACTTCTATTGATTCAGACGAGCTTTGCAGAAAAATAAATCCAAGTTCATAAATAAGCAGTTGAAAACTTTACTTCAAAATCATCATTAACCCAGGATTAAGCTACCCAGCCTTTGAACAACTGGCCCGAGAACATTTCTACCAAATTACAAACCAATATGACAGAAAAAAGCTTAAATTACTTATCTTTTTATCCACCATCAATCACCATCTGTCATTTGTAAAAACTGTGCATATGAATCTCTTGAACATTCCCCTTTCAAATTGAAAGCAAATTTGTAGTAACTTCCATCGGCACAAATTGCTAACAAGAAAAAACAAAAAGAGTATTGACACACTCACCTTAAAAGGTAGAATCATCTAGCTTTCAAAAGAATGTGAAATGACCAACAAGGGTGAAATGGGGATGCGTTGCCAGTGACTAGGTAAGACGGAATGCATAAACTCACCTACAATAGTATTTTTGTCATTACCAAAAGCACAAATACAAGGTGCTCCTTCTGGGACTCGAAACCGCGAAAAACTCCATCTTGAATTCAAATATTTCAAAGGACGGAAACTGCAATTAAAAAATAAAAAATAATCTTTTGAAAATAATATATTGTAGTGATCAGGTTTAAAAATAACTGAGGTGCACATTGTACCTTGATTGTTTGCTTTTCTTGGTGTCTTCAACTTCAAATATATGCACAGTCCAATGGTCGCTGGACACACACAACAAAGATGCGTCGTGGTTGAAATTTATGCTAAAAATTTTGGCATTTCCGGAGCCTCTTCGTAATTCACTGAGCAGTTCACCAGTCCCCACATCAAAAACACGAATAAGAGTTCCCTGTAACATTGCAAATACACTGGTAATAAATTGCCAGATTTCAATAAATAGTACTGCCCGTTGTTCAGTACTGTGTTACATTTACCGTTTCTGATGCTGTGGCAAGTCTAGTGCCTTGCAAATTCAGACAAATACAAGCCAAAAGTCCCTCATGAGCTGGAATATCAAGAGGTGCTCTCTCAGTGTTTGCCAGATCAACAATTTGGACATGACCAGTCCTTCTTGCAGGAAAGGCAAGCAGTGAATTGTTGCTGCTGGGACAAAGAACGCATAGACCTAGAATGTCATTAGAGAACACATCATTTCTCTACAAATTCACTTTTTCAAATTATTCACAAAAAGTTATTTCTACCTTTAGCATTCGGCGACGTTTCAAAAACGTGAAGCTGTTGTGGATTTTGGGTGAACGTGAACACTTTAATAATTGTATCCAGAACGACCACAATCCTGCAGTTAGAACAAACAACAACATGAAACTGTATAATTTTCTAAACATTTATCCGGCTACAAGACTACTTTCTTTAATTGAAAGAATGACTGCCTTACCTATCTCTTCGGAGCTTCACAGCTCGAACATCACACGAGAATTCCAACTGAATAACGATGGACTTCTTTAAGTCATCCCATATAAGAACTATGATAAATACATATACAAGAGCTTTAATAATAAATGTATAATTATAATAAATTTAAATAATAATAATAATAATAATAATAATAATTTATAATAAATTTTAAATTTATTTGAACAACAAGGTTCAAAACTTTGTTATTTTACTGTCGAAGGTCAGATTATTTGACTTGTAAAGGCAAAATTTTTGAATCTTAATGGAGTACTTATATTCTTTGTTAACTTCGCAAATGCAGTAACACAGCATACCTTTATTTGGAGTATATTTGGGATTTTTGCCGCCACCAACTAATGCAACATAATTACATCTAAACAACATTTCAATGTACGCAATTCCCCCATCAGAAAAATCTAAGAACAAGATGTTAAAAGTCATAAGACTGCATACAGTTATGTTGTTCAACTATACAAGTAGAAAGCACTAAAGTTTGTTGCCATTTATTGATTTAAAATTGCAAGAAGTCAGTTAACTCTTAAAGCAAATTGCACTTCACTATGCCCCACATAACAACTTTACTCTTTCTCAAGCCAAACATTTTTACTCATCAAGGAAAGACTCCTGCACCTTATACCAATTAAAATTTATAGTTTCGAATCAATAATTCATTTACTCTATTATAACTGGGGCTAGACGGCAGTTTAGCAGACACCAGGTTAGGGTAGGATTGCAAATTCAACATTCTTAATCTGTTTCATTGATTTTCAGCAGCATAAGGTGTTGCTAAACTGTAGTAGCCCCTAAAAATGTCCAAAATACAAAAGAAACTATTAGATTAACTCCTTTATTATTATGATAAACAAATAATTTAGTATTTACGTTCGAGGTCTACCTTGGCGCTCTTTTTCTTTTAAAGGATCGCAGTTATAGATTCGAAAACCATTTTCCATACCACAGGCAAAACAACCTTAATATACAGCATACACCGTTAAATATCAACAGAAATTCCACCGTTAACACTTTGCCAAATTCCAAACAGTGAATAAGAGTTGTCAATGAGCTATCTTTCCTACCTTGGTCTTGGTTAAATCCAGCGTATAATAGCCCATTTCCGAAGGAGTTTCCACGTCTGAAGTCCATTTTAATTTTTCGTGAAACATAAGGATGGTTTTAATGGAAAAAGTCACAGGTTCTATCAACGTTCTTGGTCTATATTTACTAAATCATTTCCTTTCCATCTCACCCGATACGCACGTTTCACATCGGCTGATAGCCGTCAAAAGTGTAGCCGATCGCTCGGCTGCCAGCCGGCCTGT
>JAODVM010255049.1:0-12630 GCA_025400095.1 Phenganax marumi | reverse complement strand
GTTAACTCGAACCCCCGCTAACTCGAACAATATTCCGTTCCCCATGGGAGTTCGAGTTAGCGGGGGACTACTGTATTAGTAAACAATACGTATGTTTTCTATAAGATTTACTGCTTAGAAGATAGAATATTTTGGCTGTTCAGAGATATCGTGACTCTTCGTTTATGACATTTACGAGCATATGGAAACCACGCTTAAGATGAGCATGGCGACTCAAATTCTGTTGCAACATTGGCGTACAAATACAAGAACAATACGATTGAGTACAAAGACCTATAAATAGATCAAGTATATGATTATCCGAGACAATTTGAGGCACAGACACTTGGATTTGAAGGCGCGTTAAAACTCGTCTGAGCAGCTTGGATCGATAGCAGTAAAAAAACTGAAACTCCTCAATCCTCATTCACGAACAGGGTTGCAGTCGTTGCATTAAAGGCCCAAACACACCGAACGCGATTCGGCAAAGCAACGCGATTTTCAAATTTTGAAAGCGAATAAATCGATCCAAGGAAGAAAATTTTAAAAGACATGTAGACTACATAACTAAAAATATTATATCGCCTTTGAATATCTGGAGAATCTCAACTGGAATCACAGTTATCAGTCAACGAAAGTGGAAAAATCGTGCCGCGTTGCCGAATCGCATAGAAAACGGACTTATAGGGCCCAGACACACCGGACTAGCGGGGTTTTTTTTAGCAAAGCGACTTATTTTGTTTGTCTCATGATCTTTCAGCTGCAACTAATTAGATTTCAATCAATTCCTTTCGCTTTGAACAATACAAAAGTTACTTCGCGCGAAAAATATCGCTGGAAAACAGGCTTGAGATTGACTAAGTCAGACAACTGTAGGTAACACGAATGTTACCAATTCGTGCGTTTCAGAAACAGTTAACGTATTTGTCCGATTAAATGCCCTAGCTGGGTAATCAAATTTTCCATTGAAAGGATATGGGCGCTAACTCCAGGTGAGCGCTAATTCGAGATGAAGCACTTGTGGAAATCAGCAAATGTTGAATGGGACTAGTGTGCTTAAATAAAGTTTTTCAATTCAATTCAACTTGTCAAATTTTTACGATCCTCGGTGAGAAAGTCTGTCACTGTGCAATAAGATGTTTATGTATCTTCAACGACACGATAGAATAATAAGAATTAAAACGTATATAAGAATCTAGAGTTTTATAGCTGTTCACTTATAATTCAATCGATTTCTATTTCGTTATCATCGAAGTCAACCAACGTTGTATTTGTGGTGCTTCTTCACCTCATTGTTTTTCTCTGGGGTGGGCGCTTACTCGAGCTGAGCTCTTATTAAATTTTTGAACTTTACGGCGAGTGCTTATATGAGGTTCGCGCCATCTGGACAGAAACTGATTTGTGAAAAACGAACAAACTGGACATCGCCGGCCAAATGTCGAGAGACAGCATCTTTTTCGTCAACTCTGCAAGCACTTAGGCTCAAGGTCACCGGCAAAGAAGCGATATCTATGTCTGTTACTATACAGTGTGTCTCAAACAAAAGCGATATGAAAGTTGACCAGGCTACGGCGCATCGTATATTGAATTATACGATTTAATTTTTACAGAGAGAAAAAGAAGAGATTTTAAGCTTTCCAATGATATCTTTTTCATTGCACAACAGCAAAACATGACCACATACACTCTCCGTCTAAAAATTGACGGTCAGAGTCACATTTTTTGCAATATATTTTCTGAAGATATTCTTCAACGATTTGATCAAAAAAACCTTTTTAACTTTCGTATTTATACCTGTAAATAATTTTGATTTTGCATAATCATATATTTTTAATGTAATACAGTTAGAGAGACTTACACGGAATAAAATTGATTGCAATGTGTTAAAAAAAATAGCATGGGAAACGCAGCAACATTATATCCCAAGTGAGACACATCCTTACATGGGCATATCACATTCTTGACCACGCCATTTTCACATCCTCGTTGACGCGACGTCGTCTTTGTTAAAATTCTCTAATGTAGTTTAAAAACTAGAACTATGACAAAATGATGTCACACATTAAACGTTTACAGCATCCACCTCAATCCTGATCAAAGCAATCTGTTAACATCATATAAGCCCCTCTTTGAGTGCTTCCAGTTAAAATATTGAATATTCATGCGACGCTTTTAGGGGACAACTTTTTAAAATAATTTCGGAGTTATGACAATTTACAATAAATTATGTGACATACCATTTCGAAATAAGTAATCGTGCTTGTCACAGATTTCTCAAAAGAACACCACAAATTTGCCTATATTAGGGCTTTCAGTCTTCCACACCAGCAACCGACTGCTTCTCGCTGGCTCAGCTCTTATTGGATTGGTTGATCGAGTTGATGACACCAATCTTACTGCTTAGCCATGGCGGTGATGAATTCAAACCTCTTTAGTACACTTTGTACTTGAGGAATGTGTCAACAAAAGAGGCGTACAAGTGTTGAGTGATCTCTTGAAGTCTATTCGCCACTTTCGTGTTTAATAATTGTTTTTCCTTATTGTACTAACTAATGTCCAGTCTTATGGAAAACTGTTCTTTTCAAGCGAAAACTCGCAGTTGTGAAGACAGTTTGTCGAACCACAACACTAACGATTTTAAACAAAGTCTGTAGGATAATATGTACTGATGTTTGCCAATTTCAGTTGGCAGCAGGAAGGTGCTAGAAGCTTGTTCTTGCGAGCAGCAATTGTTTTGTGTACAACCCAATTAACATTAATTTTGTGCTTGAACATTGAACTTTATTTACATCTTCTTAAGATATGCTGGAACAAGCTGTCAGCGCAATGCAGCTAAGAGAGGAGTGAAGGGGGAGGGGTGGATACGAAAGATTGAACATTGAAAGACTTATATTAACAAATTGCGGGGACAATAATTGTGTTCTGCTGTTCACGACAAACGGTGCGATTTACCTGCGATTGCAAGACTCATGCAAATTACAGTAATTTGAACTTCGTCGTCAACTCACGGTTTATTCACTAAGTAGCTAATATTAGTCTAATGAAATCTTCTTTTCATTTGTTTAACTCATGATTGTTTTAATATCAATGAGGAAGAGTTTGGAGTGGCTGCTTTTCAAGAAAAAAAGTAGCAGTCGTTTATGCAGTCAAATCTGCAACGCTCTCGGATAAAACCAGGAGAACAACGCGAGCTTATGATGAAGTGGCTGAGTCTGAAGAAACAACTCTCGCAGTGTGAGTTGCACTTGCAAGAATCGTCAGTCAAGTCTTAGAAAGCAGACTAGCTGGATTATTTCATATAGATAGGAACCTGCGTCCTATATAGGGATCGGGTATCATAACCAGACCAACTAAGCTCAGTGACTGCGAAAAATGTAGCAATTGTCAAATTTCTCATTGTCAGTAACATTGTCTCACTCATTGTTTTCCGCCTGTTTTCCACTAGCGCTTTTTCACGTGCGAAGCGACTTGTTTTCTTTGTCTTTATGAGCTTTCAGATGAGAATAATTATTATTTAATCAATTCCTTTCAATTTGAACAATACAAAAGCTCGCTTCGCGCGTAAACATCGCTGCTGGAAACAGGCTTTAGATACAACAGAGAAATTGAGATTTGTTGTGCATCACTGCACTAAAAGCAGATTGCTGTCTTATTTTCGATACAGCTGCACTGTCCATTGTCTGCTGAATGCGCTTTCAACATAGGATAAAAAATTCGACTTTCACCGCATATATCTGCTTATCTGAAGATTATACAAGCTAAACGCTGAAACAGTAAGTTAATCCCATCAAAACACTCGACGATAAACTTGTCATTCTCCATCAATCTTTTCACAAGAGTTTTCTAAGCTGGAATGAGGTAAAGTCAGTTTGCTATGATAAAGACATCATGCAACACTTAAAAATTATCTAAGAGAACCTTTTGCGTTTTGAAACTGTAAACAGTATCTTCTTTATTCTTTATCTGCATGCCTGTAAGTTGACGTATTCTTTTTTCTCAACTGCATTGCAATTGAAGAGGAACCTTCAAACTTGAAAAACTTCCGCAAAAATTAACGCGCACATCAAACATCTGTATACGACTACGTTTGGTTCAGTTTACATCCATAAATGCCGTAAAAGACCGAGGCTTTGAAACTACACGCACGCATTTCATGGTTCTTATTACCATTTGCGTTCAACTGGTCAGCGCGCCGAATTTTTCTCGTATTTTTCACGTTTCAAACCTACACATTTTTTAAGCGAAACGTGCAGTTTTGAACCGGAAACCGTTGTTTAAAAAAATTTCAACGTCTCTCGTTTTACTCACGTATTCGTTTGAAACGTGAACGAACGCGACGAAATTCGGGAAGCTGACCAGTTGAACGCAAATGGCTACGCGACTATTTAAATGATACATACAACAATAATACAGGTTGTCACTAAATTCGTGAGGCATATAATGTAGAAGTGTATTAAGTTGAGGAACTTGAGTTCATAAAGTTAAGAATATAGCTACCGCTTTCATAGAGCTCCAGTAAGCATCATCCCTCAGACGGATCCAGGCATTTAATACAAGAGAAGAAGCCGGTCTATCTAAACTATCTTCTATAAGCTTGAATCTACCACTTGTAGCCTTTTTTTGTTATTCAAAGATTCGGCATTGTGTTATATACCCTTGTTCCTCACCCCATGCACACAAAGGTTCTTCTGCACTTTGAATTTCCTATTGCTGTCTGATTAAGCTCTGCCACGGATGGACCCAGGTAACACCTTATCAAGTTATTTGTTGATCTCAGTCGATCTACCATTTTTATTGTAAAAACAACGCTTTTTTGGTTATGAAAAATCAATCGCTTTTCGCCGGGTAATACCTATAGATGTGTCACTCAGTATTTTGCAGAAGATGAATGTGCGTTTTGGTTGTTTGTGGTTGAAATGCTTTAAATATCCTCTTCATCTGTCGCCCATTGGATGAAGATGACTTTCTTTCAGCAATGAACACCAAAAGGTTTTTTTTACAAAGAGCTATCCCAAACTTAACAAAACGTTGATGAGTTATAAACGTTTCCTATTTTAGGATCTGTAAGGCTAATCTCAATTATTTGTTGATCCAATGTTTCCAAGGGAGCCGGAAACCTATACTAACCATATTTAGCGGACTGGATAATTCTATCAGTTTTTACTGTTCTTAATGGCGATGAGAGTAATTTCTAATTGTTTCCTTACAAAAGCCTTAAAATGAAAGAAGACCTGCATTGATGCTGAATAGCGCAGAGCTCATTTGTTTCTTGCCAGCACAAGCAGGCACCTCTGTTCTACTGAGACTCTGTTCCTGCTTATTGCATGGATCGTACCGAAAAGCAGCTATAAAGAAGCCTAGCAAAAACAATTCTTCAACTACAGCCTAGATCAAACATTCCTCTTTTCATGTGCCTAACATAATGCAAATGAGCTCAGACAAAGACTGTACATTTGCATTAGATTCGGCACATGAAGAGGGCGACGTTTGTCCTAAGCCTAATATACTATACAGGAGGGAACTAGAGTGCCAAGAAAATATCTACAGTGTTTGGCCGAGTCAAACAGGAAATACGATTTGTTCTCCATATCATGTAACAAATCTTACCTAGGCGACATTTTTGCACGTGCGCGATCAGCTTGGTTAAGTAGTGTTCCTTACACCCACCAAGAAAAGGAGTCTTAAAAAAGTACAAAGCGACGTATGATGTCCACTCATTCAACAGCATGACCAAATTGGGCCATAACCTGTCGAGAAAAGCTTCAGAAAAGTATATTTGCTTTCAATCGGAACTTGTTGTTACAACAATTGCTTTTAGCTCGATCCATCATTTTCTTCCACTCATTGTTCAGCTCTATCACGAAGCGGATTTCAAAAAGGTCCAGATACTGAGCGGCAAAATGTTGTGTCCAAATCAGTAAAAATTATACCTTATAAGACAAGTATAATCAAAACTGGGGCTTGTTGGATTTTTTAGAAGACTCTATACCTTTATTTGAGTAAGCAGACCAATTTAGTTTCTTTTGTTAATGTTTTTGGTCATTATCATCTCTGTGCTATCATATAGAGTCGGTAACATTCAGAAGTGTAATACATTTAATGAAAGCAAGCAAATCAGGCATTTCCCAGCTCACTTTTTTTATCACGTGTTTTTACTCCACACAAGACAAAGCGAAGGAGGCCAGTGTTTCAAGGTCGAACACCTTGAATGATAATTTAGATAGATATACAAAGACTTGTCTTGTAATTCAAAACTATATAGCCTTTGTAAACTCAGAATGCAATCATCAAATGCAATCATATCGTTTATACTTTCTACGTAACTGTAAATGCAGTAGATGTTTAAAGAATAAATAAATGAAACAATGTAAAATAGTTGAGTTGTTACTCTTTATTAGCTTAACAGTGAAAATGCATTTTTCATAAAATTAAACTACATTTCTCTATAAGGCTCTCCGTTTCCCCAGCGGATCAACCATGTAAAGTACAGACTACATAACAAAAGTTACATTAAAGTTACCCGCTATGAGGCGGTTGGTATGCATTTGCATGTCTATTGTCTATACAGGCAATCACCAGAACTTTGGAGATTGCCCACTGGCAATCACCAGACGTTTGTGAACTCTTGCAACTTTTCTATAATTGCAGTTTGGCTGCTTTTGCATGAACCACGAATGTGTAAAAACACAAAGTTTGGTACAGTTAATAAAGCTTTATGGTTAACAAAAAAACCTTCAATTCGTTTGAATTCCATAAATTGCATCAAAGATCTCTTGCATTAAAGTGTCTTTCTGAAGAGATCATTACATGCACAATCGTGCGTATTGGCGTCAAAATTCATGCCAAGCAACTTTCGACCTTGGCGGCTAGTGTCTGTGTTGTATCCGCTCATGTTGTTCTTTGTTGGGAATGTTGATTAATGCATGAAATCAAGCTTGCTTCCTGCTAGGTCCTGCTTCCACTGTTCCAGCGCCTTGCATGCAACATGCGTGGAGTACACGCAAGGGAACACGCAGTCAAGGTCGAAAGACACTATAAAAGCAGAAGCGAGTTCATTGTAGTTCACACCTTGAATGCAAGTAGCTACAGCCAAAAAGGCCGTTTGGACACGACGCTATTCTCTGACTTTGAAAGAAAGCAAGTTAAACTCGAGAAAAAACTTCTCTGTCGAAGACAAAGTATTGAGTTACGAAAGCAAGAAATTAAAAAGCTTTTCAGAAGGTAAAAAAGAAATGACCACAAATGACCACTCTAAAACAGCTATTTATTTCGAACCCAAATGATAATAGCTCAAAAACTCGCAAGCTCTGTACAAATTATAGTTTTTTATGTATAGTTACGTTTAGTGTAGAACATACTACAATTAACGTAGCTTTTAATTTCCTCTACCGAAACCAGTATTCCGCATTCGTAGCAAGTCTGCATATTTCCCTGTAATATAATGAGCAAAGTATTCATTTGAGATCTACGCGAATACCAGGATTCAAAACAGCAAACGGACAACAATATTTTTCACGTATAGAGCAACTAACATTTGAAATAACTTAGACATTAACTTGAAAGAGAGCATCTCACTGAAAACCTCTAAGAGACGGCTTAAAGAACATTTACTGTCTATGAGATCTAATTTTATAAATTATGATCATCGAGCACTACACCTTGACCAGGCAGTGGTGTCTGCTAAACTGTAACTTTCTCACGTGGCTGTACTGTATTACCATATACGGTAAATTGCAGTGTGGCTTACCGACAAGTACGCGTGCAAGACTGTACCATTAAATGAAGAAAATTAATGTGATTTTTTCAGATTTTATGTGCAAAATATACAATACTGGCAATATAGCACATAACAGTAGGAAGCCTTATACTGGCCGGTGCATATATAGAACATAAAGTACTCTTTCAGCAGTTTGCGCAGCAAAAACAACATTACGACTTCATTCCAAAGACCTTGTTTACTACTTACTGACTATTTAAACGATATTGCACACAGTACACAAAAAACTGTAATATCAACTACTTGCCCGGACAAGTTTTGCCAGTATTTGCTTGTGTAAAATATTAAACAAATTAGTTTCAAAAACACTTTAATTATAGAAATAATCCTTACTTTTGCGTCTATACATGCATGGTAAAATAATATTTATCAATGTAATTACTGCAGCCCATGCATCAGCATATATATACAGTAACTTTAAGGTGCTGAAATACAAACGTATTGATAAAATTGTATTCTATTTGAAAACAATATCAAAAATAAAACCAATAATTCTGCAGAAAGCTCGTCTTTAACTTAAAAAATATATTATAGCTGGCCAAGGGTAGGAGTCACAGCCAGAGCAGTGATGTTGACTGATTCAAACATTTGTAATTATATTTATATGTATCCGTATTCTGTAAAGAGCAAGAAAACCACACTTAAATTTTTACTTATTCATTAATATTTACGAGTTCTTCACACAATGCAAGACTGCTGTATGTGCAGTATAATGAAAATAAATAGTTAACATCTCTTTCGTATATGATCGCTACATTCTCACCACTATCTGCTGTCATCCAAACGATGGTGCATTTGATGCATTGGGTATATTTGCTCAGTGTAACATTATAGAGTCAGTACTATTTATTTATTTTTGCACTTTTATGATCCTGCAATCTAAACAATATTTAAGTCTCCAAAGATCTAATTATTTGTGCGTAGAAGTTCTAATATGGTAACGCATTATAATTTTGTGGTCTTTGAGAGCTTCAAGTTTAAAAATAAATGATGACAAGTAATTTAAGACGCTCGAGTGTTTAATGTTTACAAAACGTTGCTATATATGATGCGTTGATTGAGACACTTTCTGTTTCCAGGAACATTCACAATCACATTTGTCCACGAAAACTCACAGAAAATAAACTTCACCGCTTATTTCACAGTTTTGAGTTTCCAAGTAATTACCGCAAAGTCTTCAAACATTTCAAATATATACATTAAAAAATTAAAGCGTTGTGCAACGTTCTGCGCATGTCTCAAAAAAGAACTATAACTACGAATGTTCTCTGCTGAGTTTTTAATTGAAGTATGCTACTTGTGTATGGTGCTCTTACTGATATTGTGCACTGAGATGCAAATTTTGCTTTTTGATCATCTTCAGTTTAATTTGGTCATTTTATGTCCCACTTGGGAAATAATTTTGCTTTGTTCTCCATGCTACCCCAAAAGGTTGCAAGTGTGTCGTTTCGACAGGCAATTATTATTCGAAGAGTATGTGATTATGCATGGTTTACAGTTGAAAAATGAAAAAGATATCAATGAAAAGCTAAAAACTCTTCTTTTCATTATGTAGCCTAAAAATTAAAACGCTTAATTCAATATCTGATGCGTACAAAAGATGAAACTGTCTTTTGTTTAATCATTGTATGTAAAAAATTACTTTCTTTAGGCCTAGGTCAAACGTCGCTCTTCTTATATGCCGAACCCAATGCAAATGAGCTCAGACAAAGACGTTAGGTCATTTGCATTAGGTTCGGCGCATGAAGAGAGCGGCATTTGAAGGCGTTACTCTGCTGAAAGTCCGAGGATTTTGCACGTGAACTTAGAGACTTGACCAGTTAAATATCGAAAACTGCATGCATGAAGCAATTACCAACGATGAGTGTGCAGATGGTGGTGCCATAAATAGCTTACAGTTATTGATTTCGAGATTTCACTTACACCACAAGACGATTTTATTCGCTCATTAAGAGAATATCAGCTCATATATAGTGACACCTCAGCCAATAAAGAGTTCCCTTCACAAATGGTTTCATTGATTTGAGAGCTACCGCGGATAGTAATGAAAAAATTACTATCATGTATAGTAAGTCCATCTTTGAAATTTGGAGTAACATATGAAAATAATTTACTCTTCATTGTTTACGGTTAAGAAAATTGGAGGCAGCAGGTTAGAATATATACCGTATCACAAAAGACAGGAAGACTCTTAACCACGGGACTAAACTTTCACATTTAATATTACGTACAATTTCATGATTTTTAACTGTTTATCGAGTATGATGTGATTTCATCATTGATGACTTGTATTTTTTTGTGCATGTCTCCCTGGAAAACCCTTCACGTAAATCTCCTGCTAAAATATTTTCATACAAATATTGTCATAAACCAATTTTACATGTGAAACAGCCAATTTCATTCACAAACAAATGATTACATAAAAATGATGACGCACCGAAAGTATTTTAAAGAAAGGCATATAATTGTTGAGGAATATAAACAACCACGCATATTCTCAGTGGAACAGAAAAGCTTCCTACTCCCTCCTTCGCACAACTTTCGTATCTTGGGTTGGCGGTTTTCAAACATTTTTTAATAACGAGTACAAGAGTTATGGCGTTCACACAAAATACTTGAAGTGACGCAAACAAATGTCGACTTCGCCAAAATTTTTTGTTAAACTAGTTTGCCCAGTTAAACAACAGGCAAAAGGTGTCAATGTCAAGACAGTAAAACAAAAAACCAGTTGTGATAAAACGGGAACTTATAAACTAACTTTTTGGACTTATAAAATTGAAAATCAAATCTTTGGAGCAAACTGAGAAACTTTGGCAAAGTAATGTGACTACGCCGTTCGCAGTAGTTTTCAACGCGAACCTAAAGCCAAGCTCCCTAGTTTCTCCGTTGGGCGACGATTTCTTTAAACTGATGTAAATCAGTTTGAACGTGATATAAGAGTTGAAGCGCTAACAAGAAACTATTATACGTTTATTGGTTTAATTTTCCTCTTATAAGGAAAAAGACCTGCATACAAAATGTTCTCTCTCTTTCATAATTTAACAACAAAAAAAAGTTATAAAGACTGTTTTTTTGTTTTCTACTCCACTCAGTAACTTACAGAAGCTATGTATTATTCAAATGAAAGACTTTAGTTCTTCCTCAGCAAGTTCGCTTCCTCAGCAAGACTATGCACGATTATCAACCGACATTATGTAACAAGTTCTAAAGGACAAAGGACGTCTTTATGAACGATAAAGAAGTTTTACATGAGAAATGATGTCAAGCAAAGCAAACACGAAAACACTTCCTAAACGAGGTTACAATGAGGCACTTAAAGCCAAGCTCTAGGCCTTATATAGGAGTGACTTTATGCACTTTTCATTATATTGGCTAGGCATATACAGTCATTAATGAACGTCTAGCCAGCTCTAATACATCAGTTAGATATTAGCGATCTATTCAAGACAGTGCACTGCTAGACTTCTGCGGTATATAGTCTAATATGGCATCATCAACTCAAAAGAAAAACAAAGTTAAGTCGCAGGCTAAATCAAACGAAAACGAGGGTGGCATGCAGGTGAGGAAAATGTGGCTGCATGATGTGGTGTAGAAAAGTAGACATTCGTAAAGCTTTAGATTAAAGAAGCAAAGGTTGATGTGAGCAGAGTGTTTTGAGTATTTTTCAAGATAAATCATCAATGCTTGATGTATCAGGATAAATAAAAGTTAAACCAGGGGCACTGAAGTACCCTGATCGTGCGTGTCCTTTTAAGGGCGAGTTTCGTCGGCGGATACCAACATATTTTTAAACAAAACGTGCAAAATTTCGACTACAAACGATATGATCTTGATCGATTATTATCGGCCACTAAATATTGCTACAAATGCAACCAAACCTGGTTCAGAAGGATTCGCTAAGTTTAACCGAATAAATCCGGGTCGACCGACTAAAATCGGGTCTTATGTGCGCCTTGGACATAAATGTTTTGTATATAGCAAAGTTTTAAAATTTTTATAATTTTTGCAGATGGCAGAGAAATCAGACAAACTATCAATGCCTGAGGAAGGAAATGTTTCATTTGGAAATTCTCAAAACTCCCTAGTTACAAATGATGGGAAAAAAAAGTTTTCAAATGGTGAGTGAACTGTGCTTTCAACAGTAAGAGCAGTGCCTTTGTAATATCTAATTGTTAAACGAAACAAGATTAGAGCAACTTTGCTTCACTTACATGGAGTTGAAGCAAGATTATAAACTAATAATATTATTGAATTAAATGCATACTGTGGGGGCGATTGTACCGCCCAGTGAGAGGGAACAGCATAGAGAGCCAATGGCGATTAGTGGACTAAATTCAACTACATTCTTTAAAAATTTCAATTTAAACAATTCAGTCATAAAACTTATCAGAAGTTGGGGTTGATGTTTTAATATGTTGATGGATGTTTTTCGCATCTGTGCCTCAAAAGCTGTTCAGCTACAATGGACAAATTCCATTATAACAGAAAAATATACTAAATTCGAAAACTTCCCAGGGCTATCTTAATTCCCATATTTTACAACCTTTTGCAACCAAACTTTGCGATTTTACTCGCTACATCTAACATACTCCTGCCTAAATGAAGTTACTATTCATGGCTTGATCGAAATGTAAACTATAATAAAGGACTTGGAACTACAAGTCAAACGAGGATTCCTTTTTCTTGAAAATTATGCCCAAACATATAATGTGAACTCATTTACATCTTGAAGTATCTACCATTTTAATTAAAATTTTAACTACAACCATTCTTTGCAGATTTATGGTGGAAAATCACAATCACTATAGTCGTACTCGTTCTGGCCGCATTCATCATTTACAAAGCGGTGGACGACAGCAAAAAATCTTCGGAGG
>JAODVM010254938.1:0-12631 GCA_025400095.1 Phenganax marumi | reverse complement strand
AGTACACCACGTCCAACAGTTATAAATGGAGTATGGAATTCAGATGTTATGATCGATGTTTTAAAATCAGCATATAAGTAGTGTATAAACAGGGATTGAAACGCTAAAATTCTGCAAATGAGGTAGGGCATAATACAAATCTTATACTTTATCGCCATTTTGAATTTTTAATGAGATAAAAATTTAACGTCAGTAGCGGTGAGCGTCATGAATAATTAATGAGATACAAATTTAGTCTCATATGAGTTAGCCACCTGCAAAAACGTAGCACACTCATTTGCATAATAGTTAAATTAGTTAAATATAATTAAAATTAAATATACAAAGTTAAATATACAAAGAGCGCAAAGCGGGCGCAGGGCGCTTTTAGTCCGAAGGTTTATGCGCCTGGAGACGTTGAAAAGATATTTGTTTACCAATTTAGAGTCTGAAGTTCATGATATTTACAATACGTTCCTAAAACGTACAAAGAAAATCGTGTTGTCAGAACAAGACAAACTAGACTTTGACCATGCTACTCATTGTTATGTTTGTAGAAAAGAATTTGGAACTAGACCGAGCAAAGCGGGTGAGCGAAGCGAACAAGATAAAGTTAGAGACAACTTCCACTTTGCAGGAAAATACAGAGCCGCCGCCCACAACAAGTGCAACTTGCAAATAAAAAACCCAAACTTTATACCAGTCGTGTTCCACAATTTAGAAGGCTACGACTCCCACCTATTCATAAAACCTTTAAACGAAACCCCAGGTAGAGTCAACCCCAGGTAGAGTCAGGTAGAGTCAGGTAAACCCCAGGTAGAGTCAGCTGCATTGCTAAGAATGAAGAAAAATATGTAAGTTTTACAAAATACATATCAGTGGACCACGATAAAAATGGTAAACCAATCACCAAACAATTGAGGTTTATAGACTCTTTCAAGTTCATGAGCTTCAATCTAGGAGCCTTAGTCAACAATCTAACACAGGATGGACTACAAGACTTACATTGTCTTAGAAGACACTTTCCAGATCATGTGGAGTTGCTCTCTAGAAAAGGAGTCTACTCTTATGACTATATGAACAGCTTTGAAAGACTTCAAGACACAAACCTACCACCCATTGAAGCCTTCTACTCTAAGTTGAATGACGAAGACATCACCAATGAGGACTATGCCCATGCACAACATGTTTGGAAGACTTTTAACATGGCCACAATGTGGGATTACCATGACCTTTACCTAAAGACAGATGTACTACTTCTTGCGGATGTGTTCGAACAATTTCGAAAAGTGTGTATGAAGAAATCTGACTTAGATCCTGCTTGGTGCTACACTGCCCCAGGGTTAGCTTGGGATGCGGCTTTGAAAATAACAAACGTGGGGCTGGAGCTTCTCTCTAAAGAAAACATGTACCTCATGATAGAAGAAGGAATCCGCGGAGGTGTAGCTATGACGATAAAGCAACATATAAAAGCAAACAACAAGTACCTAGAGAACTACGATCCAACCAAACCTAGCATCTATACACCCTACTTGGATGCAAACAAGCTTTACGGTTGGGCTATGATGCAACCACTCCCCACACACAACTTTAAATGGATGACAAAGGAGGAACTTCTAAATTGGTGAAACCTTGGTTTTCACCAAGGTTGTATCTTAGAAGTGGGCCTAGACTACCCTCGAGAGCTCCACGATCTTCATAATGATTACCCATTAGCGCCTGAGAAGATTAAAACACAAATAGACGAAAACAATACCATAGAAAAACTAATACCAAATTTGAACGCGAGGCGAAAATATGTAGTACATCACCAAATTCTCAAGAAATACCTCCAGAAAGGATTAGTATTAAGAAAGATCCATAAAGGCATTCGCTTCAAAGAGTCCACATGGTTGAGCTCGTACATTGAAAAGAATACAAGACTGAGAGCAGAGTCCAAAAACAAGTTTGAAAAAGATTTCTTCAAACTAATGAATAACGCAGTGTTTGGAAAGACGATGGAGAATATCCGAAAACGAACCAACGTCGAACTGGTAAACACAGAATGGAGACTAGAGAAACTAACCAAGAGACCAGAGTTTAAATCATATACGATCTTTAGCGAAAACCTAGTTTCAGTTCATACTTGGTTTTCTACTTGTGGATTGCTGTTTGCTTTACTGGGTTTGTTCTCCATTTATTTAACAGTAAATTTCAAGTAAAACGACAGTGATCTCAAAATTACTCAAAACTTGCTTAAAATTTGTTTAAATTTACTTACAAGAAGAATCAAGTAAAACTTAAGTAGAACACCGTAGGCGCGCGGAGTGCTTACAGTAAACCCCAAGTAAAACGCCAGTGATCTCAAAATTACTCAAAGCTTACTCAAAAATCAGCCAAGTAGATTTTAAGTAAAATTGTTCAACTTTCAAGTAAAACGCCAGTGATCTCAAATTTACTTAAAACTTACTCAAAATTTGTTTAAATTTACTTACAAGAGAATTTAAGTAGAATTACAGTAAATTTCAAGTAAAATGAAGAGAGAGCGCTATGCGTTGGTCCGCGTTCGCTTCGCTCAGCTCACTGTGTTCGCGTCGTTACGCGCTTTTTACTAAGATTTTACTGTTTCGACAAGAACGTCCAAGATAGATTCATTACCATAATTTTCATTGCTTGTTTTTAATATTTGAATGTAAAACATAACGACATCATCAATATTCGTTGTGGTGTCTTTTAGATAAAATTGAACGTTGGGGGTAAATATTTGATCGCCGTTATACGATCCACGCATCCGCTCATTAGGTTCTACGGTGGTCATATCGAGGTCGACGATGTCTTTTTGTTGCTTTGTACCATCTTTCATGAGACAACAAGCGGAATATCTAATAGTAAGACTTGAAATATAATTATCGTTATCAAACATATGTTGTAGTAAAGTCACTTGAGTTTTATCGTTAAAGTAAGGAAGACAAATGGTGGAATTACTGGACGGAAATCCTCTATTAGAAGCTGTAGGTTTAAGCCATGTCGTGCTGTTTATGGATCCATAATAAAAACTATAGAAATAAGATTTAGAGTATTTATCCCATCTGGGAGAGTGTGTCTTTTATCATCATCAAAACTTATCGCTATTTTATCAATCTCCTCTGTAAAGAGCTCATGCGCATATGACCTTATAATCCTCACTTTTCTACGCTCTTCTTTTCTATTAAATATGCAATTTTCATAGTCTTTAAACTCTAGGTTTTTACTAATTACATTTTTCTTTATTCCTTTTGCTTTTTTGATCTCAGATCCATCTTCTATAACGCAACAGTAGCACTTGGGTCTTGGGCCAGCAAATTTTATCATTTGTTTTCCTCCAAGTTCGTCTTTCATAAAACCAGGAGTCTTTTTTTTAAGTCCTTTTACAATGTGGGGATTGTCCTCAGTAAACTCGCTCGTATCGAACAATTTCTTGAGGTCTGGGGATATATCCTTGTAAACGTCTTCCGTTATAATATTATAGCACAAAGAGTCAGTGTCTGTGAACAACAGTTTGGCTTTGTCTTTGAACTTGGGTTTAATATAATTGTAATGAAAGTCGTACACTAGACTCTTGGAAATGTCTAAGATAGACATTCCTACGTAAATTGGTTTGTTTTGAACTAGTTTTGTTTTATACATATGAACAGCAATGAGGTTCTCTGAGAACACAGTCGTAGACTTATAATTTGGTTTCTTAAATAACTTTTTAGCTTTCTCAGCGCTGTTGACGAGTATGACGTCAACTCTGTTTCTCACGTTTTCCATGGTCTTTCCAAAAACGCTGTTGTTCATTGATTTGAAGAAGTCTTTTTCAAATTTATTTTTTGCCTTTGTTCTTAGTTTTGTATTAAGATCAATATAGGATTTAAGCCACTCTGACTCCTCGAATGATATTCCACAGCGTATTTTTGTGAGTTTGATTCCCATGTCAAGATACTTCTTAAGAATCCCATGATGTACAATGTAGTTCTTTTTAGACCCAAGTGTGGGCACAAGTTTCTCAACTTTGGTATTGAGGTCTGTTATTATTTTTTCTGGAACTAAAGGAAAGTCATTATGAAGATCATGTAGTTCTTCAGGATAGTCTAGATGAACTTTTAAAATACAAGGAAACTTGTACCAATTCTCAAGTTTCTTTTGAGGTATCCACTTAAAGTCGTGACAAGGACGTTTTTTCATCATCGCCCAACCATAAAGATTATTAAAATCAAGATATTGAATATAAGTGCTTGGTTTATTAGGGTCGTAGTTTTCTAGATATTTATTATTAGCAATTGCGTATCTTTTTGAAATCATAGAAACACCTCCACGTATTCCTCTTTCTACCATGAGAGCCATTTCTTCGTCATGTAGTAGCTCGAGTTTAACTTTAGAATGTTGTAAGCAGGCGTTCTCAGCAAGTCCGGGAGAAGTATAACACCAACTAGGGTCTAGATTATAGTTTGTAATACAAAGATTTATAAACGCCTCAAAGACGTCACATAATAATAATACGTCGGTTTCTAAATACAAGTCGTGATAGTCTCTCATACAGCTCATCTTGAATGTTTCCGAAACTTTCTTAGCGTGGGAGTAATCCTCGTCTGTAATGTGCTAATCATTAAGTTTTGAGTAGAACTTGGTTTTGGGAGGAAGTTTTTCGTCATCGAATTTGTCTATTGAAGTCATGCAATCATAAGGATAAACTCCTTTTCTAGAAAGTAGTTCTACGTCATCGGGGAAGTATTTTTCTAGATTATAAAGACCTTCTCCATTAAGTTTTTAACTAAACTTCCTAGGCCTTGGGATAAAAACTAATTCGCGTTTTACTTTAACTAATTTTTCAGAGTCTGTTGGAGTAAATTCACAAACGACAACTTCCTTGGAAAAACTTATTTCTTTTTCTTCAGTCTTTGGAATACACCTAATATCGCCTTCAGAAATTCCCAAGTTTTTAATGAACAAGTGAGCGTCGTAATTTTCTGAGTTATGAAAGATAACGGGAATAAACTTGGGCGCTCTCATTAATAAATTACAATCATTACAGGCAGCCCCTCTGTATTTCCCAGTATAGTGGCGGTGATCTCTGACCTTGTTTTTATTAAATTCTTTATTACAGGCATAACAGTTTGTCGATCTTTCAAAGTCAATTTTGTCCTTTTGAGTAAAATTCATTCTCTTTGGAAACTTAAATTGGTTGTAAATGTCTTTCATCTCTTTCTCCAAAGTTTGAACGAATGTTTTTGAGATGTCCTCGTCTTCAGATTTTCTAGTATAAAGAACTAACTTAAGTTTAAAAATAGAGTCGTCAAAGCACTTTACGTAATAACAAAACCCAGAGGGAACGTGGTGTTGATATTGGAGAGGAGAGTCTCCTTTTTATTGTTTATTGGCTTTGTAAAGCACTCAAAGTCAGCGTAAATTTTAAATGGAACTATGTGTCTAAACTGATGATTTTTAAACTGTAGAAACGAATTTTTCTTTGGCATAACAACTCTCACTGTGTCGTATAATTTATAATACTCATGTTTATCAAGCACTTTTTGAGAAGAAAAAGCATTTATACAACGATCGCATATAAATTTAGCTCCGTCATGATTTGACATTTGGCTGCTTAATAACCGACTTAAATTATTAATAACAGTATAATGTCTATCTTCTAAAAGTAGTAGTCTCACATTATCTTTATTTTCAGAAATTCTTAGAGGAAATATAAATTGGTCGTCGTGACCAAACACATTAATGTGAATACCAGGGTTTTGATTTTCAAATTTAGTGATTTGATTTAGGTCTGTTGGAAAATTAATATTATCAAAGTTTAGTAGTTTTGATTTCTCTTTTAAAAAGTTTGTAACTGGACCAGGGTTCTTATTATTGTTTGTAAACACAGCGATTGTAACAGCTCACTTAAAACACTCTTGGTCAGAATTTTGAGGATTGACAATTGCATTTTTGTTTACTATCCATTTCGGAGCTTTAACAAAAGAGGAGCCAGGACGTATGCCAGGATTACTTATTTTTATGTCTATGCTAATAATGTGATCTAGTTGCCACCCAGAACCATTTTTTTGATATTCTGAGAATGACTCTAAGATTTTTTGAATCATTCTTCTAAGAGTTAGTTGTATGTCAGTCCCTGGTAGGATGAGTTCTTGTTTTACTATGAAGACGAGCAGTATAAGTAACTCCACGGCCAAGATGTGAGTCGTATTTTTTCATTACACAATTTAAAGTTAATTGGATCTTATGATTCATTGCCTCGTTTGAAATTGTTTTACTTGCATCTGGAATAGCATCTTTAAGAAAATCGCCAATGTCTTTTCTTTTATCAGCGTCCACTTTAAATGTTTTAATAGTATTATTCAGACCTTTTTTGGTCATCTTGAACTCTAGTCCTTTTCTGGGTTTGATGTTTTTACTGGGTGCTATGATATAATCTTTAAGGTTTCCAGTTTTTAATAGTTTCTTCAAGTCAAAAACTTCTCTTCTTTCTTTTCTAAGTTCTTGTTGTTTTTGAATTGCATGTTTTTTAACGTCTCTCCAATATTGAGTTTTCATCTTGTCTCCTTTTTTTCTGAAATTTTTCTGTATTTTTCTTGCTCTTTGTTCGCGGTTTTTTTCGTCCTGAATTTTGAGGTTTAGAATTCCTTTATTTCTGTCTATGTAATCCATATAACTTGCTTTTGTTTTACCTAGGTTTGGGCCTATGTGATTTTGTCTAATTATTTTGCCTACTATTTCTAGTCGGGCGTTTTTTTGAAAGTGGTTCTTTTTTGTTCCCGGAGCTCACGATCCTCAATTAATTAATCTAAGGTTTAATTGAGGATCAATGAGACTCCTCATTTATTTATTAGTGCAATACTTTTCTGTTGGGAAAATTGATTTTTAAAGTCATTTATTAGGACAATACTTTTCTGTTGGGAAGTTGACTTTTAAAGTCATTTACTTATTAGATACAAATCACTCTCTATTTAAGGAGAAAACTAAAATAGATAACATTTATTTATTAGAGCAATACTTTTCTGTTGTGCTAGTGAAAATTCTTGACCTCTAATAAGCGCCTCCTTTATTTCTGAAAAAATTCTAATTTTACCCCCCCCCTAATTTTTGGTTTAATTTGTATAAGCTACTATTGCGTAGAAGACGTTTTTAGGGGGGTAGTTAGGCGCGTGATTTTTGAAATATCTCCAATAAGCGCTCCCCCTCTGGAGGGAAGCGTTTATATAAAATAGTATTAGGGAAATGGAAGTTAAGCGCCTTTGGGGGAGAACTGTCACAATACATACTACTCTCACCCTCTGGAGAGGGACATGTCTTTAAAGTATAACAATTGTTCATATAGATCATGGCTTGAATAAATTATGGTTAGAGGTAACAATTGAAAGTCATTGATGAAATCTTGTTCATTTAGCGTCTTTAAGTTTCTAATGAATTTATAGCGTAGTTGAAATTGATCGACACAAACATTGATGCAAGCAAACGGTACATCATGGTCACTCACAAATGGCAGTAGGAATCACATCAGTTGCAGTGATCTATGACGGACGATTAGCAATTATATAGTCAATTACCGTTTGGGATGTTTTGGTTACCCTGGTCGGCTTAGTGACAGTTTGATCAAATCCAAATATAGATAAAATGGTATTATGTCGTTAAACAAATTAATAATGTGCATCTAAGAGATTAAAGTTCGTGTCACCCCCAAGTACGATCATTCCGTCCCAAGTGAAGGTTACATGAGTCAACAAATCCTCAAAACAGTCAAGCCAGGTCGACGTAATGACCAGTAAATCTGATCTACATATCACCCCAAGCAGACATTTACTGTGCTTATTCCGGCCAGGTAGTTCTAACCATGAATGTTCTAGGCCAGGTTGGGTCTTCTCTATGTCATATCGTCGTATGTAGGGTAAATTTTCTTTCATGTATCCCCAACGCCAACACCTCTTGTAACCTCACGTGATGAAATTCTGTAATATATACATCAATTGCAGCATAGTCGAGCAACTCTTTCTGATTCCTCATCTAAGTTTCGCTTTGAGGGGCCACATCCATAGGATAGGGCCTCATTGTGAGCAGGAATTCTTTAAATGTCGACATCATCGATTGTGTATTTAGATGCATCACCTTTAGCTGATTTACATTTGCATTCAAGATTTCCCCAATTTCACCAGTTGTTGTAAATCGACATCAGGTCGAAAAATTGTATCCAGCTCAGGGCATGCATGAAAAGGTAACAGTGACTATGTACATCGATCACATGTCCAAGTCACAGACATGTCAGCACAGATCTGATTGAGGTTAATACCGACTCCAGTGCAGCATGAGAAGCTGACATAAATACCTCGCATAAAAAGCGGTTATGGTTCCTGTGGACTAATTTCTCGCCCTGACGAAATATAGATGCAGGAGTAGTGATGTTCTTCCTTCGGTTGCTACTAGATGGCCTTGTAGTTACTGATTCTAGGCTTTGCTGGGATGAAATGTCACTAGACACAGTCAGCAGCTGAAAAGTTGACACCCTCTTAGAATAATATGGTGCCCGTTTCATTTACCTTCTTGCCTTTTTGTTTGCAGTCCGCTAAGAACAACAATTATTGTCTATCGCAAATACTTGACTCAATTTAAGTCTCCCTTCATAATGGCATTTGTGAGCGCTGAACCTTGACGAAAAAATACCGTGTAATGTTGAATAATTAAACGAGTATTTGCTTCAGAAATTAAAATCGCCCTTTGGGCTTCGTGGTTGCTATTGATTGTTCAAATTTAGAGAAGAGTTTTCACCAATACACGTTTGGGAGAAGCTTATACATACACACTTTAGCTGCTTTCTCATCGCAAATGTTGTTTTAAAACCAGAGCCGTCGACGTCAGTTCTTCGATACCCGACCCCACCTCCAGCATACCAAAATTTACATTCAGCACTAAGCAAATATACCATTTTAATTGGCAATTTATTATAAATGCCAATGCAAGGATCATCACAAATATTTTGAGCACATCCAAGAGTCGATTCACAAAGAAATATTGTATAAAATACAAGAAAACACATTAGCTCGACTGAGGCGCATGCTGCGGCCATGTTGACATGTTGTCACCCAATGGTGACGAAGACTGCTTTTTCTGTTACAGCTAGCTTTGGGCCAAGATGATGGTAATTAGAGGCCTAATCGTTTTAATGATAATTATTTGAAAAACAGCGGTCTTGAATAAGCAATTCCTCGATTACTGTCTAATAAAGTCTATATGCTCAACATAATGAATAAACTTGAAGGCTTAGAACTTTAGATAAAATTTTCACAATCCAACCCCCTCCCGAAACTTGATTTTAATAAACTTTGAAAATTCCTGTTGTGGTGTTCAGTGTTCCGATGTCATGCTGTTCCAGTTTTCGGAGTCTAAGTGTCGCATTAATCTGGTGTTCCTGGTTTACTTTTTTCCACGCGAAAACGCTAGTTTGCCATTCAACATGATCAGCGGTTTTCTGCCAGAATGTTGCATAATCGATTGTTTTTTTTTCAAAATGGCGGCCGTCCGAATTATAACTTTTAAAGTTTTTGAAGTGCTTAATGAAGACTTTATGAAGAAAGATGCAATGAAGAGGCTGGCCAACTATTTTATAAACATTTAAGGAGGTCTTGCTTACTGTTATTCCTGCTTACTGATTTTTTGTATTAAATTTTTTGCTAATGCTGCATGCAATTCCTCCAAAAAATTTTGAGACTACCAACGGAAAAGTAATGTTGTGCCTCTGCTTCTCCATTAAAGCAAAATTTAGCTGCTATGCAATTGATTTTTTTTTGTGTAGTAGGTCTTCCAGTTGCCAACGTTAGCTCTAGGGAAGAGGGAACGCAAGAGTCTGCAAGATCATTATATAATTCCATAGACTTTCTGATTATATAAATTCACATACAAGTCTCAAAATATTTTGTAAAGGAATGTAGTTCTTTCACCTAGCTTACTAATTCCTTCACCTACATATAGACAAGAGGTTTTTTCATTCAGCATAGCATGATAATCAAGAGTTAATGAGAACAACTGTGATACTCATAATCAACAGTCAAGTGCATAGTATTTATATGTATTGAGCACACATTCATTCCTGTAGATACAGCTTTCATTAGTAAATAAGCATGTCAATGAGAGAGATATGAATGTTGCTGTTTTGAATTTAAATAATCTCAACAAGGCTTGCCATATTCAACACAGCTATTCTTAACTACATGAGAGATATTCAGGCACTGGCTGGGCAACAAAATAAATATATCAAAAACTGTAGTAACCCGGAAATGTGATGCCGAAAAGTCCTGTTCAAATACGTTTGGCCTCTGTGGGAAACCAGGCTATCAATTAGGCCCCTCAATTGATCAGCACAATGTCATGTTATTTGAGGAGCCCAGATATGTTTTTGTGAAAACTTGTTTTAATTGTATTCATTATATTTTGTCTTACAAACATGCAGAACTGCACAAAATATATGGGCATTGAATCATGAACCAAAACTACACCACTTTATACACTACAGAAGCAATGCAGAAAAAAAATAACTGTTCGGCTAGGCACAAGTAATTCATCAACTGCAGCAGTTGAACTCAGGTTAAAAACATCAGAAGGGCTCAAAATGCAATATGTCTCATGAAGCTGTTTTTTTTAGTATATAAACAATAAATATGTAAGAGCGATTAGGAAGACGTTAATACGTTTTACACTTTAGTTATTAGCAGTATATCAGCCTTCTTTTGCCCCTTTTGCTGCAGAGAAACCCTGCTACTCCATTTCATGTAATATGCTTCAATAGCAGATGCTTGTATAAAGGCTTCTAAATATCAAATATTTTTTGGCTTCACAGGGCATTTATTAAAAAACAAAAAACATACGAACTTCAATAGCACCTTTGTCTTGAATTTGAACCAAAAATGAACACAAAATAAGACTCAACTAAGGATTCTATACAAGCCGAAGTTGTCACATTTTCAGAAACTTTATCAAAACACGCCATTTTGCTCAAAAGCCTCGACCAAGAAGTCCGATAGCGGCAAAATAATACAAGTAACCATGGCAATATTGGTATCAAATTGATAATCGAGAGTCCATCTCTTTCCCCAGTATTCCCCTATAACCTTTAAGGAAAATCTGTCCAAGCAAAAGACGGACAAAAATGAGGAATTTTTCATTTAACAAATTTGTTCCCAAGTTTGCAAAATTACCACGCGGTCGCGAGAAAAATTGGCACATTTCAAAAGTGCAATTTTGCGTGCGAAAATACCAGGCGTGCTAAACATGCTTACCGCAATTTTTCGCTGCACTTCTAATTCAACTTGTGCCTATAAATAAAATAGAAAATTTGAGGTAGAAATCTGTTTGCATGCGCGGACAGAAGATACATCTTACACCCGCAATAGGTAAAGCCCGTTTCACATACTTGTGCATTCACAATTCAAAATTAGCTGGTTTACAATGTGCGGAGTTCAATAATCTCACCATATCATTATCCTTCTGCAGTTCTATCATTCTCTGGGAATTTATTTCTTTACTAGGACACTGTGCATTGAAAAGAATGATATCATAGGTGAACCATTATTTGGCGGCATTCTAAACCTTTGTTGGTAAAAGACTATCTTTGCAAGTGTCCCAAAAAAAAAGTAATATTATTAGAACAAATCCTTTATTAAACAACGCGCAGAGAACGGTTTAAATTATGTTTTTAACCGATTTTGATATATCTGGCATCTTTTACATAGAATCTGATATACAAACTTGTTCTAATTGTTGCTTTTGTTCGCTCATCTGTCTTCTGCATTTCTTTATCTTTCCTCTGTCATAAAATACCTTAGTAACGAGAGAATGACCAGTTATATTGAGCGATCGGAACCACGTACATAATCATGCAAACATCAGTAGAAACAGACTAACTTCATTCACTTTTCCTATGTTTTTTGTTCCTTTTGCTCGGCTGGCAAACTAAACAAATGGCAAAGAAGGAACTTCCCAATCTCATTTAACACTCAGTATAATATTCTATAAATCCCCTAACCCATATGCGCTTGTAGTGTGAAGGGTATGCGTTTTGCTCCGAAAGTTGCAGTCGCTTCGCCTCAGCAGACGAGAAAAACAAAAAGTTATTAATGATTCTTGCAAGAATGCTTGTTGACATACTACGGTTTTCGATTGAGTTTGGACGCGCGTGATTCGAACGCGTGTGATTCACACATGAAACGTACACGTTGCTATGCGGAAACTGCGACGTTTCTAAGGCAAAACTTTTGGCGCAAAATTTACAGTTTTGAAACGAGCAACATGTGGAAACTGAGCAATAGTGGGCGAACATACAAAAATGGCCAGTCCCTCAGCGAAGATTTAAGAATATCTGTTATTGATAACATTATTCAGAGAGGGGGGAACAGGTTTACAGGTGAAGTTCTGCATGGTTCGTTCACGTTTGTTGCTTCATTGCTAAAACTTTCGAAGCAAACTGTCATTAATATTTGGAAAAGATTTGTGGAAGATGAGAGTGTTGAGCGCAGACCTTCCGCCGGAGGAAAACAAAGTCATCTAACGCAAGGTGATTTGGAACTTATAGAACTTGTCAAGAAAGTTCAACCAAGTGCGACATGCAAGGAGTTACTTGAGTGTCTAAACAACTTTGGAGAACTACCAGCTGGAGGTA
>JAODVM010254827.1:0-12631 GCA_025400095.1 Phenganax marumi | reverse complement strand
GTTTGTGCGCAGCATTCCAAGTATATCGGGAAAGCGAATGCCAACTGTTGTCAAACAACCGCTTTCAAACTTCACTATATCCATTATTTTACATCCATTATCATACATATCCAATATTTCATTTCAGCAGTAATTGCAAGGGGGAGTTTTCTGAGTCGTTCCGACCGAGTTGTTTGATAAATTTCCCTGCTTTTTATGTAGCATTTAAATTACATTGAGAGTTGGGAATTGAGAGTTACAAGAGATCGCTGTGGAAATGGAGAGAATTACTTTTCGGTAATACCTACTTAGTACAAAGATTATTCTTTGCAAAAAAACAACTTTATTAAACTAACATATTAAAATGTATGAAATATTGCAAAGTTTCTTTGGAAAAACTCGTAAAGTGAGGAAAATGTAGCCCAGCGAAGTTTGCAAATTGTGTATATTTTTGTAATGAGTGCGGAAATTTTAACCACTTTAGTTCAAAAGTGGTTATTATGTCCCCAACCTAAATAAAAATGTTATACATAATTTGCCAGATAGGCAGGGCTATATAATTATAATTGAGAAGATAGCTCAAATCGTATGTTCATACTGTTAACTGCCAAGATATATATTTTCCTCTGGTATGAGCATGATTAGCAGAATGGGTCTCGTAGTGCTTCACTAATCCTAATGTCCTGTATCTTATATAAATGCTGTTCTGCCGCACCCTTATCACTCTCACTCGCTGATTCCACTATTACAATAGCCTTGGCGTATTATGAGCAGAATGCTTTCATGTTTTGTTTTGATTTGAAAACGGATATCAATCATTTATAGTAAACATCGAACCTATTTAGGTTTTTTTTGGAGCGCTCCAAATTCCCAAAGTGTGGCCTTGTACGTTTTTACTGTCCTTCCATTCGGTTTACCAACAGCTCCACATATTTTGACCAAAGTGGTAAAACCCTAAGAAAAATATTGGCGTTATATATAGGTATAAATATCGCTATATTTTTGGATGATGGGTGGTCTTTAGCTAAAAGCAAGCAGACCTGCAGTCTTAATGCAAAAACTGTGAGAAAGTATCTCATCAGTGCAGATTTTGTCTCGAACGATGAAAAATCCATTTGGGAACCCACTCAATCAATAGATGGGTTGGGGTTGTCGTGGGACTCCCGTAAAGGTACTTTAATATCGTACCAAGAAGAATTCAAAAGTTTATCGACACAATAGAGAAGGTAGTGCAACTTGCATTTACAATTTGGGCCAGACAACTAGCATCTCCGGTGAGACAAATTATTTCCACCGGTGCAGTCATCGGTAACATAGCGAGGATAATGACTAGGCATTGCAGTATGACAATAGCCAGCGCATCCACATGGATGCAGAATTTCAGCTAGACAATTATTGCAACAGGGAGATTTATTTTTGGAGAGATAATATAAAAGATGTTAATGAAAGGGATCGTTTTTTGTGTAACAAACCGAGTTCGTTCGTCTACTCGGATGCTGGTGATACAGGATGTGGTTTGTTGGTAACATTGAACCAGACCATGGTTTGCCATAAAATGTGGTTACTAAATGAGAGCACCAAAAGTTCTACATGGAGAGAATTAACTGCCATCGAATTTGCGATTTTATCATTTAAGGATATTTTAAAGGGTTCACATGTCAAATGGTTGACTGATAATCAGGCAGCAGAAAAATAATTGAAGTTGGGAGTATACATTTTGAGTTACAAGCTATTGCGACGCGTATCTTCAACGTTTGCCTCCAAAGTGCTAGTAATTTAAATATTCACTGGATACCAAGAGACCTTAACACTAGAGCTGACTATTTAAGTAGACTTATCAACATTGATGATTGGGAAATTACCAATGCATGTTTGGTCTATTTGGACAATTTATGGGGACCATATAGTGTAGATTGTTTCACGAATTACTACAATTGTAAGCTAAAAACGTTTCTTTTCGAGCTTCTGGAATCCAAATACGAGTGGGGTAGACTTTTTCATACAAAACCTAGCTAACGAAAATTGTTGGGCTGTCCCACTGGTTACCCTTATTTCTAAGGCTTTGCATTACTTGTGAAGCAAGCAAAAGTGACCATAATAGTACCATTTTGGCCATCGGCTAATTTTTGGCCAGTGATAATGCCAAAGTTTCGAAAGTTTGTGAGAGATTGCAAAGTTTTTGCCGCTCAAGACGTTTTAAAACAAGGTCGTAATGTTAATTAATTATTCGGATCCGATAGATTCTGGGGACAAGTGATAGCATTTCGCATGGATTTTGACGGACGTTAAAAGTGCGTGTTAATTAGTGTCTGTACATTTTATAATATATATTATCAATTTTTTGAACTCAAAAAAAATGTGAGTTTTGGATGTCATAAAAGTATTCTTGCATTGGAGCTAGTTGACAAACTGGTCATTGATTGAAATGAATACAGAAGCCCAACAGATGACTTAGAGTGGCACAGGGGCCGGTCGTTCGAAGCGCGTTTAGCCTAAACGATGGATAAGTTCAAAATAGAAATCGTGTTTGTGTATTCCTTGAACAACGAAATTGAAAGTTTTTTTACTGCATACAATAATTATGCATTTACCAATAGTTTAATTACATAAGATTTCACTTGAATGTTTTAGAAAATGTGTGAGAGTGTTTTTGAATTCTGACTTATCCACCGTTTAAGCTAAACGTCGTACGAACAATCGGCCTCTGGCCAATAGCACATGTACACAAGCGGCATGGGCTGCAGGCATGATTTCAGGCACGTCAAATATAGTTTAGGCAGAGGTGGCAGAGCACAGAACATGAATTATCGCGATTTCCAATAGCCATAAGGAGAATCTTAAGTTATAGATTACTAACACTTCCAATTTTTCAGGTCGTATATTCAAGTGTATCTTGGAAAAATACGCCCAGAGTTGTCAGTCAGAACTTGGAAAGTCTTATTGAAGTTGTATTAAAATCTCGAAGCGACTCGACCGCAAAAGCGTATGAACGGGTTATTTCTAAGTTTTTTTTCAGTGGTGCAAGAGCAAGGAAATTCCAAAATTCCACGTGTCAGTAATTGCACTGTTTCTATTTTCAAAAGCTAAAGAATCGAAGTCTGTAAGTTAGGTATTGTTAGCCAGTGCAGGTTTAACGACAGTCGTTCAAAATAGTCACAATTCCATCCCTGAGAGACTTCTAAAACTACCCAAAAGATGGAAGACAGACACTGCGAAATATATGTACGTCCAGGAAAGTTTGCACAGCAGATTGGATATTTCCAGCGGGGACTCTAACTATAAATAATACAGAGGGTACTCTTTGGAGAGTTTAGTATATTCGTTTTGATGACAATTTAACAAATGTTGTAGTGCAAGAAGTTAAATAATAAAATAGTTGGAATCTGCTAGTGAATCCAACCATAATCTGTCTTGTCTGTTCTTCATAAGGGATATAGGCGGAAAATGATTTACGTTCGTTTGACACAGTCATTAGAACGTAATTTTAAAATCGTAGCGTGCCTGATTGTGACGTAACGCGCATAGCGCTCGAATAGATGGCAGATAAATCAATGAACTGTGACTTTCCTACATCACAACATTTGACAAACTGAACCAGAAATGAGGTGGTATGAAACTGCTTTTACATTTACTTCAAAATATATTTTCAATAAACCGAAATACATTCTTTCTTCAAGAATACTGGGTAAAGGATAAAGTTTGGGTTACCCTCGTAATGTATCAAAGCGAGTCAAAAGTGTCAAACATCTTGTGGTCTATAATGTTTAGTGTAAAGAAAGCATCTCTTATTAATAAACAACCTATTAACAAACATTGTCTGGGTATTCGGTGCGTGCAGGTTCTCAGAAAAGACACCGATCTGATCATACTATTACCTACTATTGTGCAGTGCAACAGTATCTACGTATACATGAAGGTTCATTCCTTACCGTTGTCCCAAAATACAAGGCTAGTAATTGACAACAATTTCTTGGCACTAAAGAATGCAGCAGTTATTCATTTGTAGAAGACAAAAGTTAAAATCCATACTGAGCAGCAAATCATTGCGCTGCCACGCGGCTGCCATAATCCTCAACTCGTCATTTACAACAGCAGGGCAATTAATTCATTGCAAACAAATGAATATGCCGACTAGGACAAGACGTGGCGTTTATATCTATTTATAAAATAGTTTAGCAACCTCTGTTCTAGAGTTTCCGTAAGTACAATTGGAGCAAGTGATGTGAAACAACTCATGCAGCGTTGCATGAAATTTGAATTGCAAAGCCATCAGCTACTAGTGGCATAACTTTACACTAAAGTATACCTTGCTTTTGTTAATTTCTTTAAAATTAGTGAGCACGAAACACATGATGGATATGCTTGGAAAAAGGTGCACGATTTGCCAAATAAGCATTTTTGTAACATAATTACGCAAAAGAATGCTTATAATGTTGCAACAATGTGATTATTTGGTTGACGTCAACAAACCGTACTCACATTGTGACACTGTGAAGGACTGTAGTGCAACTTACCTAAAGTCTGTCTGAGCTCAGTTTCATTAGGTTCAGCCACAGTTAATAGACCTATATGGCTTGGAAACTCCGCAATACTCATTATCTATGTTGGGTTGTGTATTAGCTTCTCACCTTCAACTTTTGGGTGCCTTTTGTTTCTTCTGAAATATGATGAGGGTACACGAAACCAATACAAACAAAAGTGGTGGACAGACTGCCAGGACAATTAACAAAGTTTCATCATCTTTTTTCTCTCTTATTTGATCTGGGGCAGCTGCTGCCGAAAATTTTCTTGCAACCTGATAAGTGATACACATTTTTTAATGTGAAGGACAGCACACAGGCACTACATTGTAATATCCCGGTCCAACGATTGTGGAGATCTTTGTAAAATATCTTGGGATCCCACTTACCCCACACGACAGCTGGGATGCATGCCCGCGTTATTGACCATGCACGAAAATGCACTGGTTGGAATCACATCAGGCTCACAATGCAAAAGAATCTTATAGCGATTACTAACATAGGCTTATTACCAATTGGCAAGATCGTGGAACACTAAGGATAATTTTGTATTACTCTTCTCGGAAACCACTACTTCCTGACAGAAGGAATTTTGATAGTAGTCAAAATATGGTTGCACTAAAGTGTTGTATACTAGTTTTAATGTTTCTGAATGTACGAAAGGTTTCATTCTTCTCATAGCACCAATTCCAGCCCAACTTTCGCACAAATCTTATCTATGAGTTTTTCCCAGGTGAGCCTTTCATCCAGCTCAACACCAAAACATGTGTAATTTTCGGTCCTGGGGATTGGAACATTATGAATAGTTTGATAGTTAGTTTGATAGTTCAGTTGAAAGAAATTACATTGCAGCTCGTAATAGCTGAATTGCGTAATCTATTTACAAAGTGTAGTCATAAAATATTTAAGGTTATAATTAGTATTAAAAATCTATGTACATGGTTCAGGGATGTACACATCGACGGGATAAAAGTGCGTTTAAAGCGTTCTGTACGTATGATTGGAATATTAAAAACCCGCTTCTTTCTAATATAGTTTCCTCTTGCAAAGGGGGTAAGAGACTGTGCAACTTATGAGACTCCGAACTTGCAATAGATGAGAACCACTTTTCGCATAATTTGTATGCGCTTTTCTTTTAAAGGAGCTAAACTAAACTTCTGTAGATTGCGTTCGTATGAGTGGTTTGGGGAAATGATGGCCAGTGCTCTTTTTGAACATTTTCCAAATCATCAGTCAGGTATTTCGGAAGAGAAAAGTGGAATACTTGTGAGCAGTATTCTAACTGAGGTCTAATAAAATTTCTGATGTCTGCAGCTGGCACTCCAGAGCGCTTTAACAATACTAGGAAGTACATACGCTTTTATTACTTCAGCAATATGAATATTCCACGGGAGGTCGGATGAAATATTTAAACCGAGGATTTTTTCGTGCTTTACAACACTGAGTGGGTTGCCATTTATTAGTAGAGATTCAAAAATGTGTTTAGAATGTTTAACGCGATGATGAGTTCTTTGCACTTTTTGGTATTCAGCAGGAGTTTATTTTCAGCCGATCACCTTTCGACAGGTGCAACTGCATCCTGAGCTTGACTACTTGCTCCAATCTTAACCACTTCTGATATAGTTGTGTCATCGACGAATTTTCAATTGCTAACATTTGAGCTCTTTAAATCATTAATCATTAGCAGGAACAAACATTTGCTATTGCTTTGAAACCACTGCTTTGAACGTTCTATGTCACTCTACATTTCGTTAAATAAAATAACAAACAAACAGCAATGGGAGTGATTGTAACTTAAGACTTATGAAACCTACCCTTAATTTTGTGATGCTATGTGATTAAGCAGACGTAAATAATAAATTTTAGCTTGAGCTGCAGTTGTTGGAACCTGCAGATGCTGTTCTTTGTTTACTATTTCAGCTAGTTCAATAAAATGCTCATCACAATCTTGGATCGTGCCGCTCTGTACGCACAGATCTTCTGCAATCTCAATATCATCAACTGTAACATCAATCAGAAATTTTATTGCATTGTGCATTTCTGGTATGGAATAAATGATAACTGGTCTTCCAGACGGAGATTCTTTGTTTGATGATTGTCTGATCCAATGTGTGTTCCAAAACTTCATGATGTCATTCAACTCTTTTCGAGGAATTGGTATAAAACAATAAGCTATGCAGTTGACATGGACGCGGCATCGCTGTCATCATACAAGCCCGTATCTCTCATATTTCTGAAAAACTCTAACCACCAATCACTGTTACTTCTTGGCAACTGTGACCAACAGGATTCGATTCTCTGGTTACTTGTTGATGCGCCATGCATAAAACTTTTTCCTGCAGCAAACGAGTCTTCAGAATCTGCTCTAAAGAATTTCTGATTTGCACAAACATTCGCGTTTTCCGTTCCTCGATCGGCTCTCACGACTCTTGAGACACCACCTACTTGTCGAACCCAATCTAAAAAATATCTAGCAATATATGTAGGATTTTTGTTACTAGGAGACAATTCGAGCCACATTATTTTCCGGCTGTACCCATCGATTGCTGCATGTATGGCAAACCCGTAGGGCTTCAGTTTGCCATAACCATCCATGTGCCAAACAAAGTTAGGGCCTCTGCCACGATATGATCGATGCCTTAAACGTCTTCGCAACCTACTTTCAACGCCAATTAAATCAAGAATCTTTAAAATTATGCTGACTAATTCTCTGTCTACAGCAATGCCATATTTAATTTGCATTCTTTGGTGCATCTGTCTACAACCAACGCAATTTCCACTGCCATTTAATTCATTTTCAATGGTCGTTATTACAGTCTGTTCGTTGTCCTGGTTCCGTCTTCGTTTCAAACCTTTCACTTTAAGGATGTGTTTTAATTGTCTTAAGCTAAGTCTTGTATCATGGCAACATTGAAGTAACAGGATAATTTCCGTGGAGCAAAAGCCAAGTCTAAAGTACCCTTCAGTTAAACCATCACGCTCTACGTTTTGTGTGAACGTTGAACTGTAGTGAAATGGCATCGAACAACCTGCTACAAAGCACACAACTGAAAAGAAATAAAATCGACCTATCATATTTTTAGAAAAGTGTACCATTGTAGAAGGATTATTAGCATACGGTCAATCAGCAGTAACGCTAAAATTAGTAAAAAACATATATCTTTTTGAACATTTTAGAATACTCTATTTAATGCCGTTAAGTATGATAAAATAAACTATAAAATGATTTTCACGTACTAAAGACAAAGGTCAGAGATCAACAAGGGTCCAATGTATATCAGCTGTCCCTTTTAGCGTCATTTGAAATACCCCAAATGTGCAGAAAATTCACATTTCAGCACATTTCAGCATCAAACTATCCTTCTTTTCCTTTCATTTTGCCGGCAGGAGAATTCGTTTCGTGAGGAAATATAGTAAATTAGATGGTGAAGGTACGTGTTTGTAAGTTGCGATCACGTGGTTTAAGTCACGTGGTGTATTATTGTAAGTCGCGATCCATTTATAAGTCACGATCGCGTGTTATAAATTGCTATCGCATGTTATTACCCATTGTGACAGCATTATAAAATTTTTTTGAAGTGGAAAAAAGTTGTGCGTTATCGAATGGCCCTAATGAGCCACGGTACATCTCCATGCGTGCGTTGCATCAACTAAATTTAGTTCTGTTGATGTTTTGTCTGCTCGTCGTTTTTTTGTCTGTTACATAGTACAGTTCTTGCAATTAGTGTTTGTAGTAATATATGTAAATACCTGTAATTAATTACTTAACGCGCCTCTCATCATAACCAGGTAAGTGTTGAATGAGACTAGCGTGTTTAAATAAGGTATTATGTATGCATGTGTAGATAACAAATTTCGTTGCAAACTGCCAAATTTGAAAACTAATTATTGGCGAATGTACTTTCCTATTTTGAACTGAACTTTCCAATTTACAACAGTATTTACCAACTTCGACGACACCGAAGTACAACATCACGTACATATTTTTAATTCTGCAACAGTATTATGAAATGCAAATTCTCCTTCGCATAATACTCCGCACTGAAGGATTCATTATGCATTTTCGCCATTATTCACCAGGCCATCACGGTTTAAAGTTCTTTGTTATGCAAATTTATCCCTATATAAACAACAATGTCCCCTACCCAAGTTGTCTTTTTTTCGCGTGCATGAAACCAGGCTAATCGAATTTATCACCACTATAAAATGTCTGAAAGACAACCTCACGTGGTCGTCTCTACAGAACATGAAGTCCCTCCTGTTCGTGCTGAGCTATCTATAGATGCCCGAATTGATGTCTTAACCCGTAATATGCAGCAAATGTCGAACCAGATAGCGATGTTAAATGAATCTGCCTCAACCTCGAAAGCTGGGTCGCTGGGTGTGTCAGTAGACGTCATCTTACGAGCTGCCGATTGGAAAAATCTGACACTTTTTGTAAGTTCTACAAGAGAGCTATTAATGACGACGCAGTGTTTGCAACAACGATGCTTAGTACTTAATATGAAATGACTTACATTGTGTCCGTGAGCAGGCCAACACTTCAAACTATGTATGCATAATGAATCCTGCAGTGCGGTGTATTATGCGACGGAGAGTCTAAATTAGACAAAGGTCTTACCTGCAGGATAATTGTGATTCTCCGAGTATAATACGCAGCACCAAGGATTCATGTCCCTTCCTACACTTGTTTATATAGTGTAACTATCCGGGAGGCGCGGCCTGCGCAACTTGAAGTCTTGTGGGAATGCCTGCTCATAAAGGCAACTTGGGTGGGGAACATTATTGTTTCCATAGGAATGAATTTGCATAACAAAGAACTTTAAACCATAATGGCGAAAACTGCATAATGTATCCTTGGTTCTACGTATTATACTCGGAGAATCACAATTATCCTCCAGGTAAGACCTTTGTCTAATTTTTTATTTTTTTCAACGAAGTTCTGATGTTAGAAATAAATGCCAAAGCCGATAACACATGAGAAAGTTTGCAGATAATACTATCAATAGTCAAAAGCAAATTAAAACACATAGGAAACTGCAAGGAAATTTATATTGTTCTCAAATCGTCAGACAAAAAGTTCACAACAGTTACCGATATCTTTTTAAATCGTTTGGTATTCTACAATTATGCACATTCGGGCGATCATAAGAATAGCCAGCTTGGTTCTTGCCAAACGTAATAAAATTGACAGCGTTGTCAAACGTAGATGGTCCAGTATAAAGTCTATAGTCTGATTCCTGCAACAAAAAGTAATCGAGGAACATTGTTGAATGTCCAGCCTCGGCATTTTCTTTCGATGATGGGTGGCCAACGTGTTCAATGGGACCAGTGATATGCTTCACTTTCTTGCCAAATTTTTGAGTGGCATAATTTTTCATCTTTTCCGAATCGGCTGCTAAAAACCAAATAATGTTCTTAGTGTCGTTGTATTTTGTCTGAATGCTCTTTTCCATTTGTGCCGCACAATCAAACGAAAAGTCAATTCCCGTTTTATCAATTCTTTTATCACCCTGGTTGTGCTTGAACACCGTGTCTCCTTCACGGATGTGAATTCCAAGGACTATGTTCTCATTAAAACCTAACTGTTCTTTCCACTGGTCGATGCGCTTTTGCAACGATTCTGATTTTTTAAATAAGTAGTAGAAACTACACCCCATCACTTGCACTAAATTTGGCCAAACTGGCAAATCGTATTTCAAATTCTTTGCAAGGAATTGATGGTAATTTCCTACCAATTTTGGGGTATACTCAACTGAGTAGTTTAACAGCTTATTAAGCATACTCAAATCAGCTTGGTTCTCAAGCGTACTGATTGCAATTTTGTGGTTCTTCCTAATGGACAACCCAGTCATGTTGACCTTGTAGTTCCACTTTATGTGGGGAGATAGTAATAATGCATCCAAAGGTGAAGGATGGTCGCATATTAAAATGAATGCACGCTTGCTAATCACTGCAAAATGAAACGAGGAAATTATGTCCCGAAGTCGATTACCCCAGCCACCACCAGAGCAACTGTAAACAAGATATCTGTTTTGCCCCGATTCCAAGAGATCATGATGTAACTTTGTATAGCCTTTCTGCCACGAATTCTTGCACAACTTATCATGAAGTTTTTGGTAGTCAGTTGGAATCCTGGGCCTCAAGTTTTGTAATTTCACATTTGTATTTGATTTTTGATTTTCTTCGTTTTTGATTTTATTTTCATATATATCCAAACGGCCATGCTCGTTTTGAGATTTTGCAGGTTTAGGAATGTTGATTTTATATTGGCTTTTCTTCGCGGATGTAGCAAAGGTATCCACATGTGTACCTAAAAATACATCAAAGTATAATGAACTCAAGGTTGACCGTAACTTTTGTTTCATTTTGAATTTTAGCCGCTCCTTTTGATTTGAATGTTTTGTTCAGAATAAAGCTACTTTGTTATGACTAAGCAGAAATGTGTCCAAAACTTGAATCTCCTGAATGCCGAACCCACCTGCTACGTTAACATGCAGGTATATGTTGATACATTACGTTCAAAGAACAGCTTTTTGACATAGTTTGGAAACATAATCAGTTTTGACAGACAAAGCGAACATTTCAACAAAAGATAAAAGTTTAAGGTTGCATGATTTCAATTTTACTGGCTTTCAAGCTGGCCGCTGATATTGATTTGTGACAGTTGGGCAGTGATCTCTTCCACTGAGATATTGTAATTGGAAACAAAAACCTCTCGTGTCTTCATTTTTCTGGGGTTTTTCAAAGCCGAGTATACTAACTATTATTGATCATTTGAGTCAGTGCAATAACGTGCAGACGTTTGAGGGCTAAGTTTGGTTTGTGGACCTTGTTACGACGTTAGGAGAGTCGGATAAATTCAGTCTTGCAACAAAAATCGCGTTTCTTTCAAGTTTATTGTTTTTCACGTTATTTAAAAGAATTCCAGTGTGTATTTAAGTAATAAACTTTCTTAGCGTCCATTCCTTGGTTGAAATCCGGATCGTTTTGTTGCGTTCATCACGTCGTCGATCATAAACTCCCTTATTGGTATTATTGCATGCTCTCCCTAGCTCGTACGCAGTTCTATAACTCTCCAGATATACGGATTTTTTAAAATTTTTTTGAAAGCGTCATCAGTCCATCAAGTTCGTGTGCCTTCTTGTATTTGTGATTGGGTAGCTTAATTTTTCGTTGTGGGCAAACGTACAAAACAAAACAAACCACATCTTGTCAGAATTTTCCCCTATAAACGTACTCAAAACTTGAATATACCCATCAGTCGAAGTTTGAAAACATCTTCATGTACGATACTGTGCTGTAATAGCTTTTTCAAACGAAAGTGTAGGGTCCCCCAATGGGGTCTCCTCAAGAGAACATCTTTAAAAAAATTTTTTTTGGAGGTTGTGCTCAGGAGTTTCAACTTTCAAAGCTATTGGACTACTGATGTCTACAGACACAAAGTCAGGGGCTGCAGAGCCTTTTTTTGGAGTGGGAGCTATTGAACACCGAAGACATACAAATCTATTACGGGATGTGGGGGCGTGCTCTTCCGGGAAAATTTTAAAGCTGCTGGTGCCTTTCTGAGCCCCGGAAATGCAACTAAATTTACCAGTTACGACTAAAACGTTTCCTACTGTTTCTAAGAAAAATCCATTCCCAACAATATAGGTACAATTTGTTGGTATAACTATGGATAATACTACAACCTTTGTTTGTGAACCAATTTTCAAACTTAAAGCACAAACACGCATATTTTTGGAGACTTAGCATTCTTAGAAAGTTAGTGGGAGAAACTATAGCCCCCAACCCCTGCATCTGCGGACCCTGAAAGTCGTACACTTGCGATTAATACATGCAAGAGCTTCTAATCTTGTTAGTTCAACAGCTTCTGTTTGAACAAGGAAATAGAGGCATGCGACTTATTCCTATTGATTTGCCATTTTTTCAGCGATTTTCTTCAGCTTCGTTTTAAACTTAAGGCTGCTTTAGACGCTGCATTCTCATTCAATAGTTCTTTTCTCAAGAACTATTTATTCTTCTAAAGGACAAATTTTTGTTGGGAACAGCTCGACTTACGCCTAGGTCAAACGTCGCTCTTCTCATGCGCCGAACCTAATGCAAATGACCTCAAGTCTTTGTCTGAGCTC
>JAODVM010254717.1:0-12635 GCA_025400095.1 Phenganax marumi | reverse complement strand
GCTCTTTAGACCTGGAAGTGCAGATTTCGTGGCAGGTGCAGTACTTTGCTGACCTTGAAGTGCAGATTTCGTGGCAGATGCAGTACTTTGCTGACCTTGAAGTGCAGATTTCGTGGCAGGTGCAGTACTCTGTTGACATTGAAATGCAGATTTCGTGGCAGGTGCAGTGCTCTTTAGACCTGGAAGTGCAGATTTCGTGGCAGGTGCAGTACTTTGCTGACCTTGAAGTGCAGATTTCGTGGCAGGTGCAGTACTTTGCTGACCTTGAAGGGCAGATTTCGTGGCAGGTGCAGTACTTTGTTGACCTTGAAGTGCAGATTTCGTGGCAGGTGCAGTAATCCCCTCTCCCTAATAATAAACGGCCCCCCCCCTATTAATAAAAACCCTGGTGTGTTTTTACTAATAGGGGGTGTTTATTATTGAGGGGCACCTGTTGTACCCCCAAATGGGCAATGTTCTGTTCGCCCTAATAAAAAGTAGGGTCTCGAAAGAAAATCCCTGGGTTCCCAATCTAATTAATTATATAAAATCCTTGTTAAAACGACCATCAAAAAAGCCAAAAAGGGTCAAATCGAAGGTCTTCCCCCTCCGGTAGTTTTTCGGAAAGGGTCAACCGAATAAGGCACAGTGCTTCTTTTTTGTTCGGACCGACAGTGAGCGAGCGCGAGATTGGTTGCTGGACAGACAGTGAGACAGTGCTGTGGCTCTCCTGGTTCAGAGAGGCAGGCAGCCACGAGAGCCCAGCGCAGACAGACAAGTGAAAGAGTGCAGCCATGGCAGCTGAGGGAGCACAGGCAGACGTCGCAGCACAGGCAGCGCAGCCAGCGGTAGTCCAGCTCTGTGTGGCAGACAGGCAGGTCCTGGACGCCTTGCTGCACGAGGCACAGTGGACAGGCAAACGAGTGTCTTGTCTGGAGTCGCGACTCGTGCCTGGCCTGCAAGAAAAGAACAGAAATTACAGCAAGAAAAGAAAAGAAAAGAAAAGAACACAAAAAAAAGAAAAGAAAAGAAAGGAACAGGAAAAGGCAACGAAAAGAAAAGAAAGCAGAAAAGAAAAGAAAAGCAAAGAAAAAAAAGGAAAGAAAAGAAAAGCAAAGAACAGAAAAGAAGAAAAGAAAAGAAAAGAAAAGAAAAAGCCAAGTCCAAAAGCAAGAACCGATGTCCCCGAGGACGAGTACTGCTCAGTCAGTGCAGACAGAGAGCGTCACCGCCAGCAAGCCGAGGGAGAAAGCAGCGAGGCAGCCAGAGCGGAACGCTTCAGCCAGTTCCTGCAGTCGCTGAGGCAGGCTGGACCGCCTTTTTCGTGGCTTCTTTTGTGCTTGCGTTAGGCAGGCAGACAGGCAGGCAGCCAGTGCAGAGAGGCAGGCGGTAGCGCTGCCAGGCAGTGGTAGCTCAGCCAGGCAGTACAGTGTCGCGACCAGCCACGCTCTAGTACAGGCAGGCAGCGAGCTAGAGTGGTCGACAGAAGTCAGTCGGCCAGCTTTTCCGCCAGGCAGTATGATTCTCCCTGGGATCCCTCTTTAGTATAGCCCCCAGAAATAATTAGAGCAAGTGCGAGGCATGTTTTTGGGATTTGGGGCCCGGGGAGAATCATCCTGCCCAGGCAGCCAGACAGACCAGAGGTTGGTCCAAAAGTGTTTTATTTTGGGGGGGTGGCCGAGTGCGGTGGGTCGTTCGTTTCCTCGACTGTTTTTTTCGCCCAAAGATTCGACAGAGAGACCGGGTGCAAGGTTTCAGACTTTTACGGAACCAGCCAGAGCAGGAGACAGTTTCGAAACAATGAATAGATAGATAGATAAATAGATAGATAGATAGATGAAAAGAAGGGCCAGTATCAAACAGCCAGGGAGGAGGACCCCAGGACCCCGCTAATGCGGAGAGGACGCAAGGACCTCAAGATGAGAAAAAAAAAAGTATGAAACAGCCAGGGAGGAGGACCCCAGGACCCCGCTAATGCGGAGAGGACGCAAGGACCTCAAGATGAAAAGAAGGCCCAGTATCAAACGAGGACCCCAGGACCCCGCCAATGCGGAGAGGACGCAAGGACCTCAAGATGAGATAGATATTTAGATAGATAGATAGATAGATACATAGATAGATAGATGCCAGCGAGACATTCAGCAAGGCAGCCAGCACAGCGTTCGATCGACGAGTCGAGGGGAGCCGCAGAGTTGAGACGTTTTTTTCCAGGTGCTGCAGTGCAAGCAGCCAGCCAGATTTTGCTTTTTGTGCTCAGAGTGTGGCAGTGAGCCGCAGGAAGGAATAAAGCACGGACAATGAGAGGAAAGGACAGTCAGAGAGACAGTGCACTCAGTTTTTGCAGGCACACTTAGTTCGTTAATTAATTAATGAGTTTGGTGAGGTGAGGCAGGTGCAGACACACTTAGGGGTCAGCCATGTCCAGCCCCCCAGGGGCGCAGTCAGCTATGTTCAGTCCCTCAACGGACGGAGGCCGGAAAGAGCAGGGAGTGAAGAGGAAGCTGAGTGAAGAGTTTTCTCAGGTGGCCAGCCCAGGGACGCGAACTGCAGCAGGCAGTCCAGCGAGCTCAGGAAGCCCGGGTGGCCGTGTGGCTCGGAAGGAGGCGAATCTCGCTGTAGGATCTATAAGTTCAAATCTAGGTCGAGAAAAGTTTTATATAAAATCTGTAGTAAAACTGACATCGAAAATGCAAAAAACCGGCAACATAAAGGGATGGCCACAGAGTCACAGAGAGCCAAAGAGGCACCACCTAATAGAGGAAACTGACACCGTTTTCATTAATAGGTGGTCCATGTCGACGTCCTTTAGCGAATCGCCAGTCTCGCTGCATGTAGGATTGAAGTTCGAATCTGGTTCGAGAAAAGTTTTAGATAAAATCTGTAGTAAAACTGACATCGAAAACGCACAAAACCGGCAACATAGATAGATAGATAGATAGATATGTCAGTTCGATCGTTCGGTGGCGTTGTTGCGCGTTGACTTGTTTTCTCTCTGCAAGCGGCCAGCAGCGTAGGCAGCCGTGGGCTTGAAGCAAAGAAGCAAAGAAGGAAGAGCAGTGAGTGAAGGCAGACAGGTTCGATCAGAGAGTCAGACAGCACGGAGTGAGAGACAGAGAGACACTGAGACAGCGTCAGCGCGTAGAGAGCTTGTGCAGGGAGGTTGCAGCTGTGGGCTTTTGGCTGACAAGTACTAATTTTTTAGTCAATGACAGGCAGTTGTTTTATTAATCAATTAATGAGTCTGAGCTACTTTCAGCTGCAACCAGCCAACACAGGCGGCAGGAAACGGAGGCGAAAAACGCTACTCTGCCAGTCAAGAGGCAGCCAGCCTCAGCCAGCCAGCAGAGCTGGGCGACTTTCCGCTCGCAGGAAGATCAGCCAGGGAGGTGGTTAACGCAAGTAATTAGCAATGGCCTCCAACCCAGTCATAAGCCTAGTAATTAATTAGTTAGAGGCTCCAGAGGGCTTCCTTTCTAGCAGCGAGGGCCTCCAACCTAGTACTTATCAGAGACCAAGGGAGGCAGAGCAGATTCGCGACACTGCGACAGTTTTGAGGCAATTCGTAGGCAGACAGTCAAGCGGTTGAGCGATGAGCTACAGATGTGCGACAGAGGTCCGAAGGCTCGAGGCAGCAACCTGGCCATTTTACCAGGAATGATGGCAGACAGCCAGGAAGTACCAGACAGCCAGGGAGCCATGTACGAAGCCATGCTCGAAGAGCTGATGTATGGCGCGCCCCCGGTGGCGCAGGACAGCCAGGCAGAGCAGGAGAGCCAGGCAGAGCAGCCGCTGACACTCAGTCAGGAAATTGCGGCAGACCTGGACTCCATTCCCTTGTTGCCAGTGACAGAGGCGTGACATTCATTGACGTCTGTTTGATATTGGATAGCGTCTCCACATATGCTAAATTGTTCAGATCCATTGATTTTTGCAGTTGTGGAGTCCTGGCCGGGGACGGTACCGGCCATGATTGACTTGATTTTTTCATGGGCACACATCTGCTTGACGGCGTGTTTCGCTTATGTATGTGGTTTCTGGAATTCTTTTTTTTTCATATCTGATTTCACCCAGCAAGCAGAGCGACTTTCCATGCGTCTCCTCCACGTGCGCAATCCATTGTGTATTTTTCAGATCCGTGGAAATTTTTGATGAGTTAGATGCAGAGCGGAAGTCCAGGCCGGGGACGGTACCGGCCATTGTTTCATTTTGTCAGGATCACGCATGGCTTTGATTTCGTCACTTCTGCATGTTTGTATAATTATTTTTGCATTCATGAGTCCTGGCCGGGGACGGTACCGGCCACGAGGGTATAGAGGCGACGGCACCGCCTTGTCTCCCTGCCGTCAGGCGGAGGCAGCCAGCCAGTTGGCGCAGACAGATCGCACTGTGGCAGCGCAGAAAGCCCAGAGCCAGGCAGCGCCGACAGCAAGCTTACAGGGCGTTCTGCTGTCGGAGGAAGCGCAGGCGGCAGCCAGAGAGTTCAGGAAGCAGCTGCACCAGAAAGGCAGAGAGCTAGAGGTAGACGAGTTGTGCAGAGGCTACAAGCGAGCTTGGGCAGAGCTTGAAGCAGAGGCAGCGCGGCTGTCAGCGGAGAGAGGCACAGGCAGCAGCTCCTCGCGCAGCCAGCCAGCCAGGTACGGTTGCAAGTCGTGTTTGTTCAGCTCGGTGGGTTGCAGGGAGTGCGTTCCGTGGGGCGGCGAAGTGTGGCCCCGCGTGTTCGCCAGGCTGGCAGCCGGGGAGTCCAGAGACGCAGCGAGCAAGCCAGCGTAGCTTGTAGGCAGAAAGCGACGTGGCAAGCCAGCCAGTCAGAGCTTGGCGCCAGAGCAGTCTTTTTGAAAGGCAGCCAGCCAGTCAGAGCTTGGCGCCAGAGCATTCTTTTTGAAAGGCAGCCAGCCAGTCAGAGCTTGGCGACAGTCCGCTGGCAGTAAGTTGCGCGAGGGGTGTGGCGGCAGCCGAGTGAATAGTTAATTCGTTGATGAATCAGTGAATGAGCTATGGAGTGTAGCCCTAGCAGGGAGCCTCCCAGCTAGTAGCTATGGGCCTCCCAGCTAGTAGCTATGGGCTCTAGCCAATGAGGCCTCCAGCCGAGCATCCACGGCCTCCAAGCGATGGCCTCCACCCGAGTGATTGATATAGGAGTGAGCAGGGTGTGGGCAGAAAGGCAGATTTGAAATCTTTTTTTGGCAGGCGCGCAGCCAGTCAGACCCCAGTGTAGCCGGAGAGACCGTGCAGACAGGAACATGCAGTCAGGGACCTAGCCTGCAAGCTTAGAAGCAGTGAGGCAGAAAAGATAAGTCAGCTCAGAACAGTTAGCTTGTTGGTTTGTTTTTTCGTAGTAGGCTGCGCGGCCATGGCAGAAGCAAGTCCAGACAGGCAGCAGGACAGACCAGTGAAGAGGAGTCTGTCTGGCGAGCTTTCTGCTGCAGACAGGGAGACAGTCACACCGCCGGCCAAGAAGCTGTGCGTCAGCCCAGGCAGCTCCAGCACAGGCAGCACACCGAAGTTCTACCGGCTAGACTTTTTGTGGGGAAAGTCAGAGAAGAAGGAAGCCCAGAGGCCTCCAGCAGTAGGAGAGCCAGCCCAGGAGCTAGTGTCTCTAGAGCAAGAAGAGGAGCAAGCAAGGGCAGCGCAGACAGACGCGCGGGCAGTCGTGTTGAGGAGAAATAAAGGAGGCAGGCCAAAAGGCAGAAAAGGAAAGACAGTTGTTCCAGGTGTCAGAAAGAAGAAAGCAGAGCCCACAGCCAGGGCAAAGTTGCAGCTGGCGCGAGAGCTAGAGCTGTTGAAGAGGCAGCCAGAAATGTCCAGGCAAGCAGCCAGAATGAAGATGCAAGGCAAGTACAAAGTGAGTGATGCGCTGGTGAGGAGGCTAGAGAAGGCAGGTGAGAGAGAAAGACTCGAGGCCTTCTGCGCGAAGAGACAGATGGGAGTGCAGACCAGACAGAGAAAAGGCAGCCATCTGAGGAAGAACAAGGTAGCCAGCCAGAGCCAGGGGAAGAGAATAGCCAAGCCAGGGCAGACACTTGGGAAGACAGACCACTGCCGCGTGGTCTGGCAACAGACAGCCATGTGGGCGCAGAGAGAAGAGCAATGTGGCCACCTGCTGAGCCAGACAGACTTGATGAGAGACTACCAGCACAGGTTGACGCTAGCAGAGGAGTCCGGCGAGCAGCGCAAAAGGAAGGCAGGCGAGGCGTGGACAGACCAGGAAGAGAGGCAGCTTGCAGCGTGGAAGAAGAAGAGACAGACCTTGGCAAACAACAAGAAGATGCGCGCCAAAGATGGAGACAAGCTGGCAGCCAGAGCAGGCCTGAGAGCCAGAATGTGCCAGCAGACGCAGAACATCAGCTCAGAAGAGGCAGCAGAGAGGATGCTGGTCGGCTGGAGGCTGTACGACTACGCCTTGTGGAGAGCCAGTCAGGCAGAAGTGCAGCCAGACTTTCCAGTGAGGGAGCCAGCCCAGTGGGTCGTACAATACAGACACACGGATCTGACCTTCAGCGACCAGATTCCTGTATGGCTTCGACCCAGCCCAGGCAGGCTTTTGACCAGCACAGTCAGGCTAGAGCAGGGCTTGCAGGCGAGCAAAGCCAGGAAAGCCAGCAGAAAAGCGAAGGCAGCAGCGGAGGCAGCAGCACAGGAACAGCGACAGCAGCAGCTGGTGCAGGCAGAGGAGGCAGAGGGCGCAACAGAGCAGGAAGCAGAGCAGAGGCAGGAAGCCAAGCCAGTGCAAACAGCACGCTTCTCTCCAGGAACTGCACCAAGATGGAGAGTCAGCTTCATAGCCCGCCAGGCCATCAGCCAGTATTTTCAGCCGGAGGCAGAGCCAGTGGGCCTAGTCAGACCGTCCATCTTAGTGGTTTACGGACAGCACTGCAGGCTGGAGAACATCAGCGAGGCAGGCAGGTGGGTGGAGACAGAGAGGTTCGTCTTCGCTGGCCAGGAGACAGTGAGGGAGGCAGGGGAGAGAGTGCATCCAGGCCTGATGAGAACCTGGAGGAAGCTCAGGTCAAAGAGACCAGACTTGTTCCAGACAGACAAGCTGCGAGTGTGGAGTCAGCCTTCAGCAGTTGTCGACTCCGTAGTCTACTCCTGGCAGCAAAGGTTGGAGGCAGAAGAGGCAGTACAAGCAGTGGACCAAATTGACTGCTTCGTTGGAGGCTGGACCAGTCAGGCAGATGAAGTAGCAATGCTCACCTACAGACTGAGGACAGCCGTCCCAGCCAGCCTGACAGGACAGCTCCAACTCACAGATGTAGGCCTGGCTCAGCCAGCCAAAGCCAGCCTCCAGAGGTACTTGGAAGAGCTGAAGGACCGCATGCGAGCCAAAGCCAGAGCAGAAGGAGTGCACCCAACCTACAAAGCCAGCGAGACAGACATCCTCCAGGGAGCGCTGGAAATGCACGATACCATGGTGAAACTCAACAGCGAAAAGCAGACAGTGTTGAGAGTAGCCAGAGCGTGTGGTTGGTTGCACTACAGGCCAGACGGAGCAGGCAATCTGGTGGAGGCAGGCAGACAGCCGTGGGCCAAAGACTTCCCAGAAGGACACAGCAAGCTTGGGCCAGAGCTCCTGGCACAGAGAGGCAGTTTTGTCCGGGAAGGCAAGCCAGTGCCTTTGGAGAAGAGAGAGGAAGGCCAGGAGGAGGAGGGTGAGTTGCAGCCAGCCAGACAGTTCGAGAACGCGCCCACCCATAGCGGCTTTTTTTTCGATATGCCGTTGGACTTTGACATGTCAGAGAAGGAGACAGAGCAGATCTTGGAACTGTTGCAGCACCCTCGAGAGAGACAGAACATGCCTTGGTTGCAGAAGGTGAGCCAGACCACGAGTCAGAAAAAGGCAAGAAAAGACAAACAAAAAAAGAAGGGGCTGAAGAAGGAGGCACTAGAGGAGTGGAGAAAGAAGGCAGGCAAGAAGTCTCAGAAAGCAGCAGTGCAGCAAGTGGTTCCAGAAGCCAGCCGAGGCAAAGGGAAGAAACAGAAGCCTTCCTCGAAGCTGAAGACTTCGTTGAAGATGAAGTCCAGTGTAGCCAGGAAGCTTTTGAAGAGAGCGAAGAAGAAGGCAGAGAAGGCAAAGCAGGCCAAAGAGGCACATGCAGAAGAGGAGATAGCAGACAGCACGTGGGTTGGCAAGACAGCCAAAGTGGTGGGCGAGACAGGGGTGGCACTTTGGCAAGGGAGCTTGGTGAAAGTCAGGAAGGCCAGAACACAGACAGTGCTTTGTGATTTCCAGGGGCAGCAGCGCTGGATGGTAAAAGAAGACCTTGAGTGCCCGGTCAAGCCAGGCAAGGCAGCCTCACAGCTAGCCCCAAAGGAGACAGCCCAGAAAGTGAGAGAGGCGCTACGCAGAGAGCCGGATATGCAAGTGACCGCATACAGACTGGGTGAGCTAGTTTCAGATGAGCAGATAGTTGCAGGAATGGCAGAGTTGAGACAGAGACTGATGTTCCCAGAGAGCATCTTTGAAGTCAGGCCTGTCGAGCTGAAGGCAGCTATGGACTCAGGAGAAGAGCCAGCGGCAGTGAAGCTTTGGAAGGAGACCTGCTTTTGAATTATTTTTTGATTTCGCAGCAAGGAGAGATTTGATTAATCACTTGAGTTGATTGATGATGTAAAATCTTGCTTAAAACACGTACAGAAAATGGCCAAAACCCACCGCATAGGCAAGTTGGGTATAGATAGTTGACAAGTAACAGACAGGTATACACTGTATACACAGCAAAGCAAGCACCACCGAATGAAGGAAACTAGGCCGCATTTTTTAATAGGCAATTCCGAAGTCGTTCGCTCGGCAGGAGCAGACAGAGAAGCCAGCTTTGCTTTTGGTACCTGTGCATAGTGAGGCCCCTGAGCACTGGACCTTGCTCTCCCTAGCCAGTGAGCCAGGTCAGACAGTGCGTTGCAAGTATTTCGAGACTTTGCCAGAAGCCAGCCACAACGCAACAGTGGCAGCTCAGGCAGCTTTGTCGATGATCGTTGCAGAAGCGCAGCTCCCAGCCCGGACCAACAGGCACCGCCAGACAGATGCTTTTTCCTGCGGGCTGTGGATTCTGCAATATGCAGAGAGAGAAGTTAGAGAGTTCTTGAACCTCAGCCAGGGGCCTTTTGAGCCCTCAGTGGAGAGGCAGTCAGCGAAGCTAGTTCTTTGGCAGGCAGCTTTGGTCAAGGAGCAGAACAAGGCAAAGGCAGTCAGCCAGCTGGACTCAGCGCCCCCTCCTCTGCCACCTCCAGCAGAGGCACCTCCCCAAGCTGAGGCAGCAAAGGCAGTGCCAGATGCGCGGTCAGGCAGCCGCACATTTGGTTGCAGCAAGTGCAGGATGGCAGTCAGTGGATGTAAAGACTGCAACCCAGCCAAGGCTCTCAAGTGGGCTACGAAAGGCAGCAAGGCAGAGAGCGAAGCAAAAGCCAAGCCAGGCGCGAAGCGGAGGAAAGAAGTGAAGTGAAGGAATTGATTAATTAATTAATTAGGAAGCTTGTAGGTGGCAGCCAGCAGTGTTTAGAGCCAGTACCACTGCTGCTAGGACAGCCAGACATGCCGTATTCATCCGACCGGCTTGAGGCAAAGCAGAAAGCGAAGCCAAAGCCCAGAAGAAGAAAGGTGACAAGTGAAGTAGACAGCGAGTGGGTTGGTTGCAGCTAGCAGTTTTTATAGCCAGCGATCTAGAACTGCCAGGCATGTTGGTTTAATCCCAGCAGCTGCAGCCAGCCAGTAGCAGCTCCAGGGAGTTTCGCGCAAGGCAGCACGCAGGCAGAGAGTGCTGGTAGGTGGCAGCTGGCAGTTTTCATAGACACTTCTTCGAGCACAGCCAGACAGTACCACAGCTGCTAGATAATTAGTGGTTCCCCTGAAAAGGAAAGGACGTAGTTTTTGTTAAGAGATGGCCTTGTTGCGCGTAAGCAGTCGAATCTCGCTGTAGGTAGGAATTCGAATCTGGGTCGAGAAAAGTTTTATATAAAATCCGTAGTAAAACTGATATCGAAAACGTGCAAAACCGACAACATAGAGGGATCGCAACAGAGGCAGAGAGGCAGAGAGGTACCACCTAATAGAGGAAAGTGGCAGAGTTTTCTTTAATAGGTGGCCGTGTTGCGCGTTATTATTCGAATCTCGCTGTAGGTCTGAATTCGAATCTGGGTCGAGAAAAGTTTTATATAAAATCCGTAGTAAAACTGACATCGAAAACGCGCAAAACCGCCAGCATAGAGGGATTGCAACAGAGTCAGAGAGCCAAAGAGGTACCACCTAATAGAGGAAACTGGCAGAGTTTTCTTTAATAGGTGGCCGTGTTGCGCGTTATTAGTCGAATCTCGCTGTAGGATTTAGAATTCGAATCTGGGTCGAGAAAAGTTTTATATAAAATCCGTACTAAAACTGACATCGAAAATGTACAAAACCGGAAACATAGATAGATAGATAGATAGATAAGCCTGCTCCGGCACAAGTGGCGCGAGCACCGCCAGACACAACAGGCAGACAGCCAGCCAGTCCGAGCTTGGCAATTAGTCAGCCGGTTTAGAGGCAGCCAGCCAGTCGAGCCAGGCGCCAGGCAGACTAAGCAGCTAGGGAGGCAGGGCAGGTTGATATCCTCTAAGACCCCTTTTAGTATAGCCATGGTTAAAATATATACACAAATATTTGACCGCGGCATGTTTGTAGGATTGGGGCAAGAGGATATCAACCTGCCCAGACAGAGAGCCAGACAGTCCGCCGCATAGGTGAAATGAGAGAGGCAGAGAGGGAGCAGAAGGTTGGGAGGGGCCTCCAACCTACTAGCCATGGCCTCCAACCCAGTACTCAACTGAGCAATCCCACGAATGGACCTAGGTGGCGCCCCCGTAAGCGGTTCCTCCAATTTAGAGATCTTTGGAGTACCCATCCCGGGCTGTTTTCAGCCGAAACAAGAGTGGGCAGGGGGCGCCAGACAGAGCAGCAATCTCTATAAAATTCAAGGGAGTACAGGCAGTCCGAGAAATTAAGCTCTCTACAGAATCAGTGGGCTTTAGGTTTGCCCTACCTTTGAACAATATGCCCTGCAACCAAGTAGCTCAAGAATACGAGTTTCAGGAAGCTTTTTTTGGTTGGGGGAAACAAGGATTCGCGTCGGCCACCAGCCTACTAATTAATTAGTTAGCTATGGCCTCCAGCCTACTTAGTAGCAGTAGGGTCCAGCGAGTAGCGAGGGTCCAACCGAAGTTATACCGTAGTAGCGGAGGCCTCCAGCCTAGTAATTAGCGAGGGCCGCGGAGGTCAGCTAGGTAGGGGTGGACCGCCAAGTAAAATAGATTGGACAGTCAGCCAGGACGACAGTCACAGTGGCTCGATGTTTGTACTACTGGCCCAAGCCAGAGAGCGAGACAGACTGGACGAGCCAGCAAGACAGACGGGACCAGCCAGCGACCTCAAGAGCCAGGCAGACATGGCAGCCGAGGCAGCGCAGCAGGCAGCGGCGGAGCTGGGCACGTGGGAGGCAGTGGAGGCAGCGCGGGCAGCGAGCGCAGCCGAGCAGGCAGCCAGGTTCACTATGCAGCAAGAGACGCTGCAGGAACTACGCCTAATTGGCAAGAAAGTGCATTGCCTTGAGGCCCGCTTGGAGCCTGGGCGAGACAGATTAGTGATTTTACCCCTACAAGCTTATTGAACGCCCAAGGCTTCGCATATTTGGGTGCGTTTTCATGCATGGCCGTGTTCTTGTAGGCAATCGGAAAACATGTTGTCTTCATTGAGCAATGAAAAAAATCTAAGGACACGTTCTGCAACTTACAGGCAGACAGAGAGCGGCATAGGAAGCAAGCGGTGCAGGAAGGGAGGGAGGCAGAGAAAGCCGAGCGCTGGAAGCAATTCCTCGAGACAGCCAGACAAGCAGGGCCTCCGTGCTCGTGGCTGCTGATGTGTTTCAAGTGAGGCAGTGAGAGAGCCAGGGCACCTCCGAGGCAGACAGCCAGCCGTTTAAAGGCAGCCAGCCAGACAGGGTTTGGCGCCAGGCGGGCAGACAGCCAGGCAGGCAGGGCCTCCGTTCTCGTGGCTGGTGCTGGCAGACAGCCAGACAGCGAGTGAGTCAGACAGGCAGCTCCTATAGGCTTGTCGCCTTTTTGAAGGCAGCCAGCCAGACAGAGATTGGCGCCGGTGGGCAGACAGCCAGGGAGGCAGCCTGGCAGAGAGCAGAGCTAGTCAGCCAGTTTAAAGGCAGCCAGCCAGCAGAGCCAGGCGCCAGCAGGGCGGCTAGAGAGGCAGGGCAGGTTGATATCCTCTAAGACCCCCTTTAGTATAGCCATGGTTAAAATATATACATAAATATTTGACCGCGGCATGTTTGTAGGATTGGGGCAAGAGGATATCAACCTGCCCAGCCAGACAGAGAGCCAGACAGTCCGCCGCACAAACGAGAGAGGCAGGCAGCCAGTGGAGGGACAGGGAGTGGAGAGTCAGGGATAGCCAGACAGTTAGAGTTAGCTATTGCTAGGAGCAAGGACGCTACTAGGGACGCCTAGCATCGCTACTAGGAGTAAGGCCCCTACTAGGGGCTCCTGGCCTCGCTACTAGGACATGGTCGATTTTGAGGGTGTATTGGGACCTATTTTGGGGGAGTTTTGGGGAACCTAATAAAAAAAACTACCCCCAAAATCGACCATGTTGGTAGTTTAGTAGCGGTTTGAAAGGG
>JAODVM010254606.1:0-12636 GCA_025400095.1 Phenganax marumi | reverse complement strand
TTACAATTGTCAATATATTTAAAAGATATTTCAATAAATAGCTTTCTTTGCCTTACATCAGAAGTTGACATGATAACTAAAACAAAACTTTCATCTGGAAGATGCCATTACTTCAGAGCAATATTCCCAGGTATATTGCAATGTTCATCATGTTTAAAGCAATGTCACAATATTGCGGGAAACAAAACAACTGGTTTGACCGAAGCAATTTCAGTTCCCAGAGTTCTTACATAAAGCACTAGTATAAAACAAGTACACTAAGTAGAGTTCATACTTGATCTTTTCTTGCTCTTCTTTAATATGCAGATGCTGATGATCAAGCATGACCTGTTCATCAAGATTTATTTCCGAATGAAATCACTCTGAATGAAATCGTTCCGAATGAAATTGCTCCAAATGGAATCCTCAAAAAAAGAAAGTTTTCAATGCAAGAGCGCACTGGAAAATCATGTAACAGAATGACTGCATTTAATAATACAAACATGTAGTTTCAAAAGAGAATATAGTAACATTGGCGGACATCACACCTCATAATATTGTGGCAGACATTCCAGTTTTGGTCATCTTACATTGACATGGTGAATGTACTGTTATCATTTGTTAGAGCCACACGCACAACCAATTGGCCACTCCATTTGTCATCCATCCAAGCAATGCTTCCATGGTGCTTCACTTACGACTGGATAAATTACGCTCATTCTTTTACTGTATACTAGCTTGAAATGATATCACTTGAGAAAAGTCACCCAGGTGACATAAATGTGACCATGTTATAATGAATGCCACACAAACATTCATGCTTTCTTCTCTTGTAGGTTCTCTATCAGAAATCGCTTCGCAATGGACTGTTCAACAGCAAGACAGATACGGATCTTCAGCTGTAGCTTGTGACCAAGCAATAGAACAGACATATAATCGTGATTCCAAAACAAAAGGTGGAATAACTGGTATGAGGCTTAATCAAGGGGGAATTCACAGATGGATTTTGGCTCAAGCTGACCAATGTGCTATTACAAGGTAGTGCAGTCTGATGGCAGGTGTGGGAGAAGAACAAAGGTATCTATGTAAAATTTTTACGATATACTTACTAAATGTTGCATACTCCAACTACTCACACTAATGATCATCCTAAGAATTATAAGTGCTACCGTTAGTTTTAATTATCCGACCCTCTCCCTGTTATATTATTCATGCCACACAACACTATAGTGTTATTAAATTCCAAAATGTTTAAATATTGGAATGCAGAAAGATCTTGATGAAACCAGCTGTAAATTACACAAGACCTCTGCTCAGCAAATTATGGAAACAATTTGTTCAACGTCCAATCCTTTCAGCTCTTACAGTCCAACAGACCCTATCAATATTTGTAGTGGTATAATAGCTGATGAAGCAACAGCAGAAGATATCGAGAATGCTTATCTGAAAGGCAACGATAAGGCAGGAGATTTTATCAGGACAAAGATATTGGGTGAGAAGGCGGACATTTATTCTCCCATAATGCGCATGAAACATAGAACCTTTAAAAATATGGCAAAACCAAGAGCTACTGAACTGCTTCTAGTAAACTAGTACCGATCGAAAATGAAAGTAAATTTTGAGCAAGGCTTGTGCTGATTGCAAAGAATCGCAAATTAGACCTCCAAGAAATGTTTACCTACTCACTTTGGCCTTATCTCAGGGCTTTGGCTTCAGATTTTGGTGGACTTAATAAAACAAGCAAGTCAAAACTACTCCATGTATTGGAAGCAGAAGCTGGTCAACTATTAATTGATGTAATACCACAAGAAAGCACCACAATTCTTGATGCTATGGCATTGCTGCAAATGTGTAATGTCAAAGAGATTCCTGTAACATTTGATCAACTACTGGACCTTATCTTGAAGAAAATTATTAATATTGCAAGTTTCAACAATTCAAAACGAGTCGATTTCGTATCAGACAGGTATCCTCAGATTAGTACAAAGAATGCAGAGAGAATAAAGAGGGCAGCATCTGGCACACATTCAGTGACAATTCTGAATGGTTGTCAAAAAGTTCCAAAGCAGTGGAAGACGTTTTTGAACATGGGTCACAATAAGGAGGAATTTATCAAATTTTGGTGGAGCAATGGAAATTAATACCTGCCTTTGCACTGGAACCAATTGAAAAATTGTACGTAACCTGTTCTGAAAGGTGTTTCTGCTACATGCCACAGGACAGGAATACTGTGGCAGTTAAAGAAGTTCTACAACTTAATTCCGACCATGAAGAAGCTGGCACAAAGATGTTCATGCACACAAAACATGCGGCAGAATTTTCAGACAATGTAGTAATCAAAAGCCGTGATACTGATGTTTTTGTTATTGCCTTAGCACTTAAAAGAACCATTGATTCCAGAATATCATTTCAAACTGGCACTGGAAACAACATAAGAAACATTGATGTTGGCAAAGTCACTGAATAGTATGGTAAAAAGTGCTGCAAAGCATGTATTGGCTTCCACTTATTTACAAGCAAAAATGATGCACTTTTTGCCTCAAGAATATCTCCAACACTCTTCATGAAGAACTGGGCTCAAATTCTTGCTATATTTCCAATTAGTTAACTCTAATCTATCTCCCGTAGGATCAGACCCGACCAGTAGTATTTGGATGGTTTCAGTAGCTTTGGAGATGAACTGAATGTGTCAAAGGAAGTGTGTGCAATCTTAGAAAAGTATGTTTGTCACTTATACAGACAACCGGATGTGTTATCAGTGAATGAAGCCCGCTACAAGATGTTTAAACTTGGAAAATGCTCAGAAGAATCACTTCCCCTAAATTTGGACAGTTTACAACATGTTATAAGAGTCAACTATAAAGCATACATAAGACCATCAACCATCAGCACCATTTCTGCACCATCACCAGACGGGTATGGCTGGACTCTGGATGGAGCTAAAATAGATATTAAATGGGCACTAAAGGAAAGTGCTTCAGAGAGAATTTTGGAGTATGTAATGTGTAGATGCAGAAAAGGTTGTTCCACCAAGCGATGTTCCTGCCAAAAAGCAGAGTTACCCTGCACCAAATTATGCCAGTTCTGTGAGTGTGAAAATGTAGAAAGCAATTCTAATGAAGTGACATTGATTATAACTTGGGTGATGATGATGATGATGATGATGATGATGACAATGATGATTATGAAGGTAATTAGTTCTATGGTTATAGCAAGTGTAATAATGCCATTCCACATTTGTAAACATCAAACTGACCTCATACTTGGCATTTGAAGTGTTCTTTTGTCAAGTGCAGTTCTGCTTTTATGCATAGTAAAAATAGTGTATAACATTACACTAGTTGCAAATAACATTAGTGGCAAGGGATTGCAGTAGTTATTAAAGCCCTCTAGTCTAAAAGAATGAAAACCAGAAATCAATTGTAAAACAAAATGTACATTGTGGAAATCCAGACCTATATTAAACAAAGAATTTGTAGTGTAGGTATGGGAACAAATGTCAATATTAAATGACATTTAAATTAATTACCCCAACAAACTAAACTGAACATGATTATAAAGAACCTTACCTAAAATTTATAGGCTGTCCAGATGCTATTACTTAGATAATTGTTTAAATTAAGTAAACTGAGTAAACTTTAAATTATTTTTTTTTGCAAATAACATTGTGGTACAATGCATGAGAAATGTCAAATATACGTGAAATGGTTTTCGCCCACATGTCAAGCAGAAACCGGAATAGGATCGGAATATATTCATGAGCAAAGGCGCTTTCTGAGAGATGTTATTTTGGATTAATCACATTCGATACAGTGAATCTTGCCGATTTCAAACAACAAATAAAAAAAACTGCAGCGTGTATCTGCAGGAACTTTTCAGATTTGAGCTCTGGGGATATTAGTCTATAAGAATATGTGATTATTTTCTAGCTTAGCGATGTGTGCAATGAAATGACACATTTTGAGGTGCTGGCTGACGGCCTATTTGCCCTCTGGGACAAAGTAGGAAACGCAAAAGCACTTTAGACACTAATGCAGAAAAAACTGTGAAAGGGACAAAATAACTAACCGAGTTTCAGTGCTGATGTGCTTAATCAATTTTCTCTATTTACATGCCAAAGGCATGGTGAGAGATAGTAACTCTTGGAATTGGCTCATGCTTTACAAAATAACTCTATTACCATTCCCCAAGATTCCAGCATAATTGTAAGAAAAAATACCCAACTGGGTATAGGATAAGTGAATGACAAGACAGAACATCCCAGCTTTTCAGACTTTTTTTCTGTTGACAAGTGAATCATTCAAGGATAAATGCTATAAAAGAATACATACTTTTTTCTTTCACCAAGTTGTCCACATTTTAGATGCAACTGATGACATTTGCCCAACATCAGCATGATTTTCAAGCTAGGTTACAAATAATGGCTAAACAATTAAACAGAAGTGCAAATCTTCAAAAATGAGGTCATAAACATAACTTAGTATTTTGGAAGCATGTCACGCTAATTTACATATTATGTAAAGTACATAAATTGCTATTGAAAATCGTATGATTAAACAGAGGACTACAATCTACAATTCCAAACAAACCACAACTTCTTGATAGAACGCATTCCAACCACTCTGTCTTTTGATGGAAGCTTTTTTGCAGTTTCCTGGTAAACTTTCTGCCATTGTTTTTCAGTTGTCCTGCATAATACCCATGATTCAATGCGGGCAGGGAAGGCATCAACCATTGGACAAGGCATTGACCGTTTACAAAAGGGAAAATTGTGCTGGCGTCACCTACCTGGCCGGGTGAACGTCAGTGACTGCGCCACCAGATCCAGATTCAAGTGCAAGACTGATTGCATAATCCCTGAGAATTGGTTTACAGGGCCAGAGTTCATCCACCAGAGTGAAGATGCCTGGCCAAAAGAAACTTGTATTGAGGCAACTACCAAGCCTTGGAGATGAAGATGAACCACGTGTTCTTAGCAAGCTCAATGAAAGGTTCTGCCTTCTTCGCTGCTGATGTTAATTTGACAAGATGCTCTACCCTGTGGAAAGCCCAATGAGTGATGGAGCAAGTCCACCGCTTCTTTGCCCTGTGTAAAGGAAAACAACCTGTCAGTCAAATCCTAACGGTTCAGGAGTTAAGAGCAGCCATGACTCTTTAGTTCGTCTGTGTCAGCCAAATGCATTCCAGGATGAACTGGAATCTTTGGAGAAGGGAAAAGGTGTCGATCCACACTCGAAATTGCTTTTGTTCAAACCATATCTAGATGAAAATAAAGTTATCTGCGTGGGCAGGTGATAGGGTTAGGATAGGGTTAGGGGGTGGGATAGGGATAGGGTGATAGGGTTATACCACAGAAGCATCGCTTGAGTGAGCTGGTCGTGGACAGTTATCATCACATTGAAAACCATAGAGGTGTCGATCATGTGCTAGGTGCCATTCGTCAAAAAGTTTGGATTATTCATGGTCGACAGGAAGTGAATATTTGGAAACGAAAATGCCAAAAGTGCAAGCAGGAAGGAGCGAAAACAGGTAGTCAGTTATTGAGTGAACTACCGGTCGAAAGGATGACAGCTATGCAGCCAGCTTTTTATCATACATCAGTGGACTATTTTGGCCTGATCACAGTTAGACTGACATGCAACACTACCAGAAAGAGATACGGTGCCTTATTTACATGTATGACTGCACGATGTGTCCATCTTGAAGTCATGGAATCCTTATTGACGTCGGACTTTCTGCAAGTACTTTACAGAATGATGGCGAGACGTGGTCAACCACAAACCATTTACAGCAACAATGGTACAAACTTTGTGGGCGCTGAGTGCAAGTTGAAGTCCATGGTTAAGGAATTGAATGAAAGTAAAGATCTTCAAAACCGGTTGATACAACTTGGAGAGGGGGTCACCTGGAAGTTTCAAGCTCCCCCCCAGTCCGCACTGGGGTGGAGTACACGAGAGCTTAGTAAAGTCCGTCAAGAAAGCTCTCTATCATACACTGGTTTATGCGAAACGAGCAAATGATCCAATCCAACAGACCTACAGTTGTCTTCTCTGTTTGCAGAGGTCGAAAGGTTTGTTAATTCTCGACCGATAACTTACATAAGCAGCAACCCACAGGACATCAAAGCCCTTACTCCATACCATTTTTGGTTGCAGTGGTGCTCTCCAGTTATTCCCTTGGGAGATTATACTCGGCCAAGTCTTCAAGACTGTTTCAAAACAACTCAGCACCTAGCAAACGTTTTGTGGCAACAGTGGGTGGAGCCATACTTGCCATCTCTTTTGACCCATAAGAAGTGGAAGTTGGACGAACAAAACTTAGTGGTCAACAATGTAGTCCTCATGTTTGAGCCTAACCTGAAACGTGGCAAATGGAAGCTTGGAAGACTTACTGAAGTTTTCCTGGGAAAGGGCAATCGTGTAAGAGCTGCTATGATCAAGACCAGTGAAGAAGGCATATATACTCGACCTGTGACAAAGCTCTGTGTCCTCAAAGAAAACATGGAAACGAATAGTCGTCATCCCAACCAGTCCAAGACGAATGATGGGGAGGAGTGATGTCCCTGGGCAGTGTTTCCTGGCCGCGAGTGCAGCAGGCTCGGTGTGAAATTCGTGGTTGAGGAAGAAGCTGCCATTTTGAACTGTCTGTGTCATAGATGGATTTTCATATTTTTTACTGGGGTGGTGCCATAAATTTTAGGGGGGTGAGCTGGTAAGGAAGTGATGTAACACCATTACACAAAGCATCACCAAGCCATGTTAAGGTCTAGATTCTAGAGGCAGTCAGGTGGAGCATAGAGGGTGCAAAAGAAACTGACAAAGTACCCCAGGAAAAATTTGACAAACCAATATCACACTTCGTATCACCAGAAAAATATATTCAAATATTTTACTATTTACTATTTATTACACTGCTACTCAAACTATTAAGAATAAAATACAATTTAAGTTTTCTTGACAAGCATAAGTGCCCAACTGTTAGGATAGTATTATTATTATCTTAATAAATAGACTCTGGAGCCAGGAGTAAAAGAACAGGAACTATAAGTTGGATTTGGAATGAAGGGAACTGTAACTGTTTGTATGCATCTATTGGTATTTTGAGAAAGCCTTGGAGTTTCATATTTGATTACATATTTGCATTCACTCTTCAAATGCTAATGTGCCTGTTGGACGTTTTGGACCATAAGTGAATCAAAGTTTCAATGTCTAGCTTCTAGACCAAGTCCTTATTTAGGGTGATACTGAGCAGGTCTCCCAGCCTGGAAGCCGTCATTCTTGATCTGATCTTGTTGCAGACTAGGTTCATTGCTGAAAAAGACCTCTCAGCTGAGGCTGTCAATGTTGCCATAGTGTTCTTTAGCACTACCAATTTCATGAGGTTTTGCACCTAATCTCAGAAATAGGAACCCCGAGCGGCAAATCTTTCTTTGCCCTTGCCAGCTCCTATTTGAGAATTGATTGGTTAATTTCTAGACACTGACAATGTTCAACTAGATAGCTGAGAGTCTTTTCATCAAGGTAACATTCTTTAGAGGCATCCAGGGCTTTGAAACTCTTCACGACCTCAAGATCCTTGGCGTCAAACCTTACTTTGGATTTTTCTTCTATTTTTTCTTCCATGTAAGAGTTGATCTTGCTGATTCTGCTTTCAAGATTTGAGTTCAAATCCTGTCCAGCCTGTCCTGTTCTAGACCTTGTTCTAACAATAGCAAAGCAGTCCAAGTTCTCATCCATCGTCACACCAATAGACTCAAAGAACTTCTCGGATTCTTTTAGAAGCTGGTCATCAGTGATTGCATCCAATGAAGCAGAGGTTCTAGTCAACTCATGCTGCACATCTGTTCAATTGATATTTTCAGTTTGGAGGTCTTTCAACAGGAAATACACTTCAGCTAGATATGCCCTTAGTACAATCAGACCTATGACTACTTTTGTTGTGATCAACTTGTGGTAGAATCCTGCTGCTTGTCCAACATGCTGTGGGTCATGGATTTCATCTTGCTTCTGCATGACTCTGATAAAAGTCTCCAGCTTGTCTGCAAGAAGATCCACTGCCTCAAACTTGCATCCTCATCAAATTTCTATCCGCTGATGCATTTACTTGATCTGGCTTCATGGGTACAGTTCTTGATACATGGTCTGGTAAAGTAACCTGACTTTGGATGTGTTGAAGAATGAGTACAGCGAGTTAACCATTGCCATTACGTCTAGAGCCAATGGAGACTCTCTAACGATGTCATTTATCACCAGGTTCAAGTGATGAGCAGTGTAATGGATGTAAATCAGCCACTGAAATTGTTCTAAACGTAAAAGCTCAGCGACCCCAGCATATTCACCTGACATCACACTTGCACCATCAGCTCTAGTGAAACTACCACCGCTCCCAATGTTTCAATAATGAAGTCAATGACCTGTTTGGTGAATGTCATGATAGATCATGATAGATCGTGGTCAAAGATCGTAGAAGCACTCAACAACCTTCCGAACAGTTCATCTTGCCGATTCATCTTAGCACACTGCTATTGCCAGTTCTTCATGTTTTGCCGTATCCTTACTCTCATCAATCAAAACTGAAAACAGCCCATATCCACGATTCTTAATCTGGTTACATATGACCGATTTAACGCTGTCAGCAATGATTTCAATCAATCCATTTATACTGGTCTTACTTGTATAATCCATTGCAGTACGATTACTCATGAACTTCTGGTGGAGTTCCCAAAAGGTGGGATTGGTTTCAAGCTGTAGTTTGATGAAGCTGATTAATTTTCTAGGGTTCTTAGACTCGTCAGTTTCATCACCACCTCTCATGGGAACCTCATTTGTTGTAAACCAAATGATGTATTTCAATAAGGTTCTGAGAAATTCCCTGTTTCCTCTGGCTACCTCATTGCAGTCAGGGTTTATCCTTCTCATGATATCTGTTTGTTCACCTGCTTCTATTTTCTTCAGATCAGACCACTTAGCATAACAATTCTTGTGAATTTTGGAATGTTTATGTTTTGACAGACCTTTATTCGCTTCAAGAGCGTTTGCCCAGTTCTTGTAACCGTTCACAGTAAAAGTCAAAGCAGAGCCAGAGGTATATGCTGAAAATTTCCGACAAGGATAACAAAATGCTGCATCTTCTTCCACACGATACTCTAACCAATTGAACCGACTATACCACGATGCATAAAGGATTTTTTTTTATTTAAGATCTCGCACAGGGAATTTATGTAGCTGTGGCTGCCTTGGGCCATCTTGAATTTCTAAACAGATTTTTTGAGCTGAAATAAGGAGAAGTGAAACTGTGATTAAACTGTGAAAAGAAATTAAACTGGACTTTTTCAGACTGGTAGTCCATAAATCTTCAGTAACTAATTATCATAGATTAGAATAGACTATTGATTAATGAGGATCTACCGGTCACTGAATCCATTTTATCAATTGCTACTTCAAGGTCACTGTCATTAAAAGGATGTGGTGCTGGTGCTGTTGTGCATCCCAAATCTTCAGCAAACTCTGAACCTTCCACTCCTGGCATAATTTATAGATCTAAAATAAGCTGACATTTTCCATTAAATCTGAAATTTAAACCTACTCCAATGAGCAAAATAAATTATCAAACCTTAAAAGTTAAGAATTAAAGTACATTGTGAGTGTGCGCTTGTTAAAACTTAGTGCAAAGACTTGCCTTCCGATTCAGAGCCAGATGAATGGTGTTGAACCTGATTAACCTGTTCAATTTCACTGCAATCTTGTGATACTTTTGTACTCAAACTACCTGGATTGCTTGCCAGCCAAAAGCCATTTCAGCAGTCAGATTAGTGTCACTGATATGACTTTTCACATTTTGAAATTAGTTTTGTGTCTGACCACTTGACACATGCGTACCAGGAAATGTTTAAGTTGACAGAATTGTCATTCTGAGAGGCACTATTTTGATTCTCACAGGCAGATAACTTTGCTCGTGATTTAGGTCTTTCAAATACACATCAGCACTATAACATTTTGAGTTATTTGGATATTTGGGTTAATATTACATGCCTTTTAATTAAAATTTCATTTCATAAACATTGTTATTTTTAAATTCTGAAAAATCGTGTCCCGATACCGAATTGTGCCCAGTGTGTGTGGGCGTTAATGCATGCATATAACAACCTACGTCTTACCTATGCAGCTTATCCCTGTGTCTTCTCTTGATTTTTTGACCAGCAAGGTTTCCATTGACTGTTGCTTTTTTCTTTTTTTATCATCCATTTTTACTGTGTTTTAAAGGCACAACGTCTTATCGGTAAGTTACTATAAACTTTCTTATGACGCCAGCACAAAATCATTCGATTTGGATTAAACTATTTATTAGCAAATACTAATTGAAGTCTGTAAATTTTACATTTTGAACAGTTTAAGTTAAAACCATGGGTTACAACAATTCTTGAGACGTGTGGCTTGCACTGAACCAAATAACCATAGGGCAAAGGTCAAAATCTGTTAATGTCTCATGCACATCTTCTTTGCACACAACAAAAATGGGTTGGAACTCGGAAAATGTTGGAAATTGCTCAGTTGCTGTTATAACCAGCTATTATGAGAGAAGAATATCAAATGTATCACACAAAAATCTCTAATTTTCTTGTTCTTTCTTCTTTCTTTAAACATTATAAATCATAACTCCACGGTTTGATTGGACTATTTATATGTTATGCCGAAAATGGGGTAGTTTAAAATATATTTTGGAGGGGTGAACAAATTATTTAGGGGGGTGAAAACTGATATTTGGGGGGGCACCCCCCGCACCCCCCATCAGAAAATCCGTGTATGGTCTGTGTATCTTTTTCTCTGTGTTTGACTGTGTTTAGTCGGCGGGGACAAAAGGAAATTATTGCAAGAAACAGTCCTGAAGATCTGACATCCTTTCAGACTAGACTCAAATGGTAAAAGTAGTTCATGCTGTTTTTACATTTGATATTTTCCCCTCATATTGTTTTGTTAATTCTCATTTAGCCTACCTAGGACTCACAAGAGACATTTTCATACTCATTATGTGTAATCTCATTTGTCTGTCTCTGGTGTTTAAGTGATTGTAATTTAAAATATCTTATATGCAGTGTGAATAATGAAACCGTATCATGCTGTCTGATAGCATTTAAATACAGTCCTCCCCTGGAGGCACAAGAGGTCGGTTGGCAATCAACACTCGTACAAGGCCCCTGCGTGTGAACAGGTTGGCAACATCGCTTTCTGGCTTCATGAAAAATACGACTGAAAGTGTTAAAGATTGTTTACCAGACGATACACCTGAAGAGATGCTTGCCAAAATACTTATTGTTTTCAAGTTTTTTATAGCCTCAGATTTTAATAAGTGGCTATTGAAGGGTTTTTCAAGATGAGTATACGATTTATGACAATTGATACATTGCGATAAACAAATTAAAATCTCATAGATGGAATGAATAGGCTGACAAACTAAAAAGTAACTTCTGGTAGTTGAGAAATACATCACACAAATTACAGTGAGTAAGAGTTTAGTTGAACAACTTATCTGCAGCTAAAATGAAACCAAAAAAGGACTACCAACCTGTTCTTTTAAAGTTGAGATATGATTGTCCTTTTGTGCAATCATACTGCAAAATTGCAAACAACCATGTTCTAATTGGCCGATTCTCCTTCTTAACACTTTTTCAGTTTATTACAGAAGGTCATTCAAATAATTTAGAAATACAGAATATGGCCTAGCGTTCATCAGAAACCTCTTGATCAATTTGTACATGCAAGCCGCTTTTAGAATGTCATACCACTAAGTAACCAAATACGTTTATTTGAATTAGTGAAAGAAAATCGTGTAATAGTGAAATTGTGCAATAAGTAGAGTGAAATCAATATAGCTACCAGCACCCTGCCTGTCAGTAACTTATTGCAACATTTATTGCTTCTTTTAGCCACATATTTAACCCGTACCTTATAAATCAAAAGTTCTTTCTTCAATTTGCTTTTTCCATAGTTCGAATCATCTAAAAGTTTCTCTAGTCTGGAAACCTATAGCAGAAAACAAGCATTCTAGTTCTTTCAAAAAAATACCACGTCCAAAAATTTTGTCTAAGTTCTTTAAAGCTTCACAATATATTCTGCTAGGAACAAATTTGGTCAAACAAGAAAACAAGCAAGCAATGCAACTGTATTAAAGAAAACACATGAGTGAATGAGACAACCAGTAAAATGAATCCAGGATAGTTTCTGGAAACTATTGAGAAATAGGATTTTTTTTTTAAAAACAACAAAATTTAATACAGTTTGCAAATGTATGTGAAGTACAAAATATATTAAACTACCACATTTTTAACCGTTTTAAGTGTCTTATCAAATTTTTGGCAATTATTTGCCTTTGTTTACAAGCTCTACTTCTTTTCTTGCTCAGAATTATCTCTTTTCTTTATGGAATACATTAAGTGGAAACCACTGATCTCCCCTATATATAGCAAGATCAGTGTCGAGATACTAATGAGTAAACTAGCTTAGGTGTCTGTTGCGATGGACGTTTTATTATTGTGGTCTTTGGTCACTGAACGCTGTTTGACAAGTGAAAGTGCGGATCTAGAATTTTCGAGACCATAGGCAAAATATTATGACGTCATGTATGACGTCACGTATGACGTCATTCACGATGTTCGTGAAA
>JAODVM010254495.1:0-12638 GCA_025400095.1 Phenganax marumi | reverse complement strand
CTCACTTACTTACTCACTTACTCACTTACTTACACAGACGACGACATAAAGGATTTTGCTTCGCAAATCCTTAAAAATGAGATGTGTTTTTGTTGTGTGTTCTGCTATGATTGTTGCTGTTTAAAGTAACTAATTACTGGGTCCGCAGTAATTGGCATCTACAGTATAGCTGTTGCGGTAACCCTGACAAATGATTTAAATTGCATAAAAAATTATATCGTTATTCCCGTATATAGGAAAAGCCATTAAATGAAATTAAAATTAAATGGACAATTTTAAATGGACATTTTAAAGCCGTGCTCGCCGAAGCTTTACTTTAGAACACCTTACCTATTTGTTGATGTTGAATAAAGTTAATTGGCCGGCCCAGCAAAAAAAAATTGAAGCAAAGTCATTTACTCCACTGCAAAGCAGCCCATGCAATTCTCCGTTTCACTGTTTCCACTTTTAAAGATGGCTAATTATTTACAGAAATTATTCTAAGAATATACGAAATACTTTCTTACCGTCATGCCATGCGAGCGACGTATAATGCCCGGAATTGACCCTGAAATGAAGAAAAGAAAAAATTCAGCGAATGGTTCTAATGTCCTGTATTTATCCCTTGTTGAACCAACTGACCAGCACCATTTAGACCTTTTTAGTGACCAAGGACAAAATCCATTTGAACCCAATGAATAATAATTTTTTTCTATAGCAGCCTTTCGAGGGCCCCCATTAACTCGACCGGGGCGAATTGTTTCTTTTTGTCCCTCCCTAGGCAACCCAGTGTCTAGTTATAAGATTGGTACTTAAAATTCCATTCAATATTTTAGGGGATGGTTGTTCTGGTTGAATTCTGAATTTGTGAACCCAACCTAACCCAGGCAAACAACCACACAATTACTTTTCATTACTATACACAACTGAGAAATACGGTGTAAACAGCGCAGATCTTCACTTCTCTAACCTTTTGTTGCATTTCGCAATTTATCTCACGTCATCAGATTATAGCTATTTTACATTCTATATTATCAGGGCCTGAACAGACACAATAGAGCTTTAAATCTCACTGCGACTGGCACTGCGACTGTGGGTGGAACATGTTATTATTTTCATTTCAAAATTCTACGTTGCTTTCGTTTAAGTGTTCTTACTGAGATATTTTCAAGACGTTATTGACTGACAATCATCAGTCAATAGTCGTACTGATTGCTGCGTTCTGTAAATAAAGAAATTCTTCATGCAAAAAAAGAAAATGAATGGTTTGGAAGCTCAAAGAAAGTGCCAACAGCTTCAACACGACGCCCAGCAAAACCATTACACAGCTTCAAAGCAATCTGAAACCTTGTTCGACGTTTGAGGGGTTAGATAAATTCAATCTTACGGCAAAACCACATGTGTTTTTTTCAAGCTTATCTGCTTTTCAAGTTATTAAAAAAACATTAAAGTATTCATTTAAGCATTCAAACTTCTTAGCGTCCATTCCTCGGTTAAAATTGAGATCGCGTCGTCGCATTTACCGCCTCTTAGACCATGAACTTGTTATTGCTAGGGAAGGGGATCGGACTCCAACGAAGCGACATCATTGTTGACGCCCAGCGAGAGAAATCTTGAAATATCGGACCTTTAAGACTGTCAGAAATGAACTTTTTAGAAGCCTTTTCCACTGTTTGTCAAATTTCCTACAATTTTGTCCAGCGAAAATTTTTTTTATCTTCTAGACCGTTAAAAAGCCGATTTCAGCTGCCATTTCTACTATGTTATAACCTCTTCCAAGAAACAAAATATTAGGTAATGCATTAGGGAAAATATTAGCGAGCACATTAGCAAAATTGTTGGACTACGTATATTCGCCAGTCATGCATTCTATTACATCGTTCAACACAAGAAAAATGGCATCACAAACTGCCTGTATAAATGGGCCTTTATAGTAAAAAAGCCTCCAAACACTAAAATTTGGGGAGAGGGGAGCAAATTTCGAAAGTCGCAATATGCGTTGTGGATGATTGTAATATCGTGCAGTTTATACTTACCCACTTCCATGATGAACAACCACTGCTGCTAAGTTGTATGTACAAGAATCTTTATCGTCACTATCCCTCTGTACGAAAATTATATTAAAGAAGCTCTTAGAGATTTAGAGATACATATAGTTGACCAAAGAAGGTCATCCAACTTAGACGTCACATTTTCGTCGAATTTGATATAAACGCCTCCTTTTGTCCCTACAATCTAAACATAAACTGAGTTAAGGAAATATTTGAAAGCTTTGGTATGCATAGAGGTTGACTTCTCAAGAAGTCAAGTTTTTTTCTATTAAATTCGACAAAAATAGGACGGTTAAACCAGGCCTTAGTCTTCTTGGACAATTGCTGTTCAGTTCTAACGTTCAAGTCACCAGAAACTATGCAGTGAAAGACTACACAAATCAGCAATTTTCGGCGAAAAACGCATTTTAACGTATCTGAAGCAACCTTAACAGCAAAACAGACCACAACGAGATGAAATAGTTTACATGGTATTTACGATATTTGAAATTTATACACCAAAATTAACTTATTTCCGAAAGATGTTGAAGCAAAGTGATTTCAAGATCATAGCCTGAAAGATATGCGCATGAGTCGAGTTAAGTCTGTATCAACACATGCAGATACTGATTAAACAAGTATTTCTTTGAATATTTTCACGAATTATTCGGAACATGAAAAATATGCTATTTAAACTAAAATCTTTTTGCAGTTTCACGTGATTCACGACCCCCCAAGAAAAAACTTCAAACAATATTGTTCGTTTTAGCATTGTGACGTGGTTACCAAGCCCTTGCGTTTCAGAATGGTGTGGTGTCTAGCAACGAAATCTGATAAATACGAAGAATCCATCGACATCTTGCCCCATTCCCGTCGATACACTTCACCAATTTGAATATAGCAGACGTAAATTGCTGAAGAAGCGACAGAGAAAACGCTTGGAAACCATGTTTTTGTATTACTTAAGAAATAGTATTTCAAGAACTGTTTTGATGGGTGTGGGGAGGAAGGGCGAATCTCATAAAGTCGCTAAAATCACTGCATTATGCTGCAGTCTAGGAAAGGCACATACCGCACTGGGTAGAACATAATCATTCATGTCTAGGTTCTCCAATGGAAACTCGACAGTGGTATCGATCTTACTGCGATGAAATGAAACAAACTTGAAGCGCTTTAGATGCAGACACAACACCTGAAATGAGTCGAAAATATTGCACTCAAGTTGTACTTGTTGAGCTTATTCAATTATTTCTCGCTATAGCCGCTTAATAGTAATGCATCCATGCCACTAGGTTTTTACAGGATGTCGGGTAAGTTGGCGTAGCTATGGCTAAGTATCGCGGAGTTATCCTTAAGTCTAGTTTCCACTACGCGAATTTGTTCGAGCAAAAAAATAAGTCTAGGATTGCGACTGGCTTGCATAACATTTTTCCACAAAAATTTTTTTAGCAAACCAATCGTGAGCTAGGTTTATTATTGGCTCGACCGAATTCGCGTGTGGATTAAAAATGGACATTACGAAGAGGAGCGAAACGTTCACTGATTGAAGCCAAGGAAAGAATCGAACCCAGTTTGTTATTCCGAAGCTCTAGCCACTGGCAAAGCTGGTCAATTGGTTCATCGAATATTTCGAAACCTATAGATTAGTTGTTTCTTCAACATCGCAAGTCATATTAAGGTGGCTATCTACAGTTTTAACTTTTTACGCACGATCATTATATAAAGGGCTGTCATTTCCGATCTACGTTGTGGAAAACCATCAAAGATAACCGCATCAGTGGTATAGTATTAGACTTTCGAAAAAGCGAAAAAGTCCGCTAATTTATCGTGTTACCATAACAACAAGCCACTTGGAAATGTCCCATCTTTTTATCTTTATGAAAATTTCTCAAGGATTTTTTCGTATATTTTTCCAAATTAAAGCGAGTAATTTGTTCTAAATTTTCTACGGCACAGGGTTGAATGGTAAAATTTGACTTACATAATATTTCAAGAAAACCTGTTCCACAGTCTTTTAAGAGTAAGAAATTAAAACAGAATGATTGAGAGCGTTCCTCACGAAAAGTACTAAGAAGTTCATCGAGAAACCTCGCAGACATTGTATAACTACTTTTTTCATTTCTTTGGTGGTACATAATAAAATAGAATAAAAGCCATGCTCTCGCGAGAGGTTCAGGAACCACGCTTACGACACCATAAAGAGCTACCTAAAGGCAATGCAACTGTTAGATTATCTTAATATTACTTACAATGTCGAAGAAATTCGAACTGGTTTCGAAATGACATTAGATGGACTGATTGGCGAGCAAACCAAACGTCTTGGGTTCGAGTCCTATTGTGACCAGTGGATTTTTGCATGAAGCCAACTGAGATAAACTTACGATAAACAATTACTGAAAGAGGTTAAACGTAATACAGTATGAAGAACTATCAAGGCCGAACTTCGTGTGTTACCTGCCGAAGCGAAGCTGAGGAGGGTACCACAAACCGGGGCCTTGATAATTCTTCATAATACGTGAAAACCGAATTCAATATTTGTTTTACTACTCCTTCATCAAGTCTTGGAATATCAGTTTCCAGAAGTTTGGCAACTTTTTGTTTCGAGGAAGCCATTTCTACATATTTTTTAATGATGTTTTGTTTTCCCACTAGCTCCGTGTCTCGAGATTCGGAGACTCAAGTGGATGATTAACTCGCAGCTTGGGATATCAGATGAAATTACGAAGTTACTACGTCATAATATCGAATATGACGATTTAGCTGACGGCTTTCAGCCAATCAAATATCGCCACTTTTTTAAATGCATAACAATTAGTCTTACTCACTATTCACAAAACTTTTCGTTATTTAAAGTAGTAATACTTTAACAGTAGGGATGAGTGATCCGATGTTGAGCCACCATGATTGAGTATTTTATTACAGCGAAAGAGGTTTTTTTCTCGCCGTGCACACTTTCTATCAGCATCTGCACATCTTAATTTAGCTAAGAACTAACTTCTGAAGCTAAAATTTCTTTGAGGGACAATTTGGACAACACTTACATTTGGCAGTCTTTGGATCGTAAGTTTCTTCGTTGAGACTTGTCTCTTTTTACATCGCGGGCAAAAATATAATTCACTTTCTTGCAATTCCTCCACTCTGGTGAAACTATCGAGACAATCTAACAAAAAAGGAAACTTTCTTCATACAAAGACTAAAGAACTTGTCAAACTATTTAAAATAATTTTATTTCTATTTACGATGTCTTAAAACGCATGAATATATGTTTTCCCAGAAAAATATCTCACCTAGATGGTCTTCCTGGCATTTGTCAGAAATGACGTTGTATAAAACACTTAGCACTAGAGGCCGGTAATACGAGGCGTGTTTGCTTAAAACGAGGATAAGCTAAGGATAAACATCATATACATACAACCAAAGTGAAAGTTTTTCAATAATTACGTACAGGTATTCACTATGCTTATATGACGGCAGCGATGCTACTTTTCCTGGGAGCGGGGATTCATCAGTGCGCTACGGAAAGACCTGCATGACCAGGCCTCGCTAAATTTTCTGTGCAGCGATTCCTGCCCATGTGATCAAAAGCTTAGTTTCCTGGGATGGAAATGAAATGTCTTGCTGGTAGTTTAGTAAATTGCTAAATTAGTATTAAATTTGCTAAGTATTATAAGATACAATATGTCATTGATAGAATTCTTCAATATTTTTTAAAGTTCGTGAAAATCTTAAAGTCACAAAGTAACAAAGTTTTATAAATATGGCATAATGAATCATTTATTCAAGTTGTTAAGTTAGAACTACGTACATTATACATTTTATTCAGTTATACTGGGCAGTGAGTTCATGGCTTAAATAACGCCGGGGAAAAACGTCTGCGCAGGCGCGAGACTTGATCTCCAGAAATTGTGAACTTTGATCTTGAAAATGGTGGTGTTACTCGATCCTAGGGCACTTCCAAGGGTATGTATGGGGCGATTTAGGTGGAAATCCAATGCGATGGGAAGACGAAAATATTTTACGTTGTTTCTGTTAAGGTAGGTCTAAATTCGAAACCTTCCTGGATTGAAATTTAATGACGACTGTCTCTTATATTTAAATTTAGATGTTTACAATATTTATACATTTTTTCGATCAACATGCAAATATGTAAACTGAGGGCATTTTTTTCTGAAGAACGTTCGCCTTGCATTACATTGCATTGCATTCCGTGTACATGTTCATACAGTCATTAATCCTTATACGGCATAAAAAAGGTATCAACTATTATCAGGAAAAACAAATATGTTGCTAAGTATCAACAAGTATCGTGTTCACAAAATTTTGACTTCATTATTTACTCTACAAGTTGAGTGGGTTTAAACTACTAACTCTTCCAGAGTTGGCTTAACTGTTCCGTTTGAACGCATTCAATAATAGCGGGGACATCTTGAATCCCGAAGCATTATAAGCAAACCAAATGAAAACCCACTATAGGAGCTATATCTTTGTCAAATCATTGACTACATGGGGTGAGTTTTCTGCATAATAACTGTCTTGTGAACAATGTCGAACAAAAGAAAAATAATACAAACATCAAGATGCATTTTCCTACACGTACAACCCTGCATAGGTAATTTTAAATGCTGGTTTTTATGAGGTTATATTATAACTAAAGTTAATAGCTGGGTACACTTGCGTGTTGTGGAAGGTGTACGTGGGTGTTGTCAGCTGTCAACGCCAAGGTGCTCCTTATGTTAATGTACCGCTTGTTTCAAGTACAATCAATATTTTCGCAGCACGCAAAGTGTGACAAGCTCTAAAAATGTAAGTACCCTCCTTCCCACCCTTAATTCTAAAAGCATTTATGATAGGCCAGTAGAAAAGCCCTGCAACTGATAAAATTTTAGCAGAATATAAACAAGAACGAGATAAACTTTTTACAGTGTCCGTATCATACAATATATCATGATACCTTTCAGGTGACATACAGGACCATCAAAAAGTCTTGTTTTACGAGATTGGTATTCTTCTGGGATATCCAGAGAAAGATCTACAAATAAATTTACGGCATACGTTAGCTTGCACGGTTTTCCTAACCAGAAAAAATTATTTTGCACTAGCTTGCTTTTTACCGTTCTTTACGTTAGGAAGATTAGTTTTTGCGATAAAAACAATGGGGAATTTCAGCTACGGAATCGATTTTAATCTACACATGACGAAGAAAAAGTTAGGTATAACCACAGCTGGAAAGAGCATCTCTAAATTAGCAAATTAGCTAAGTTTGATTTCCAAATGCTGTGAAATAAGGAGAATACAGCTCTTCGAAGTTTTGCTAATTTTGTGTCCGAATGAAAATAACGCTTTTAAGCCGAAAGTGCACGTTGTTTTTCCCGCGCGAAATACAAAATAATATTGGCCAAATTCGCACAGCTATTGCTGAGCGAATATTATCTGCGTTTTGCAACATTTTGCCACCAAATTTTACAAGGTTACTACCGTAGTTCCTCTATTTAGCCCCTCCTAATAGTCCCCCACTTGGAAAGTAGCGAAAAAAAGCCCCCTAGGTAAATTAAGAAATCACCGGGAAATCAATCTCAGGATGAAATCATAACAAAATACGAATGTCAAAGCTTTATAATGCGTTTATTTGTATGAAATTTTGTAATGTAAAAGCTTTGTGTCGAGATTTCAGACAAAAGTATAGTGTCATGTGGCTAAGTCTTTCTCTTTTCTTGTGGAGTTTGTTGTGCAAAATACTGATCATTTGCTTGCTCATGCACGGAAAAGGCTGAGTAAAGACCCCGCACTACCAAGCCGTCCCCCAAATATCTCGATCCAGTTGGTGAAAACTAAATCATTTCCTTTTTTCCAACTTCGGGCGAAAATTTACTAAGCCCCCAGCCTCTATTTAGCCCTCCCTTCTGATAATCCCTCATTGAAAAGCAGCAAAAAAACAAGCTCCCAAGGGGCTAAATGGAGCAAATACGGTACTTCTAAATCGCTTATCCCAACTGTGTTGTCTAATTCATTTATATTGCGTAGATCAAAATTGTCTATAGTTGGAAACCCCCCACTCTTCCTCAAATGATTGAGATATACAGTCCTAGACTGCTACACGAGCTTTTTGTATTCAAAGTTAAGTTGCCTCTAATTTTGTAATTTGAGTGCATTGTTCTATATCAGCTGCGCTGGGGTGCAATAACCATTGATGCAGAATTGACAGGGTTTAGAAACCTGTTAAATTCAACATCACTGCATGTTACTATCTATATCACGTTAGCAGGTCAGACTTTATAGTGATGCAGCTCAGCCAGCAGAATGCAATAGCATGTATCACAGTTTTAAAACTCGTAACAAGGACGAGCTCAGACTACCTTTAAGTGCATAGAAAGCGGAGAAAATATAAAGTTTTCTATTGCGCAGTTGGTAATTTGGTAAATGGTCTTTATTACACATATTAAAAACAGTTACACTAAATTACTGACGTGTTTACACTTTTTAAGAATTATACACAATTGTTAAAAATATACTAAACATTGTAACATTGAAACACTATACCTATTATTTACAAATTATAAATCTATCAAAATATTACTAAATCTAATTCTAAAATGTATATGAATCTAAATAGGGTCGTAATATTTACACGTTTAACCTATACTATTGTATTTATCCATTGCATATACTAGCGGGCTGCGTTTAAATCATTCAATTTAACATGGATAATTATATGTATAGCCTTGCCCGATTTGTTCTAGTTTCCTTCTCTCTCACCTCCGAACATTTCTTTGGGAGCAACAGGTGGAGCTTACGGACAAGAAGAATGAGGCCACTCGATAAAAAAAGTTTGGAAACAGTATTTTTAAAAGGGAACATTTTCAAATTTCATAGTTTTTAAAACTACAGGCAGCTTTTAAAGTGTTAAATTAACTATATCTCTAGTGCTTTTATAATTTGTAATTAACGATAACTTTTTCAGGAACTATCTGTGAGAGTAGCTTCTGACCTAATATCTTTGCTATTTCTCAAAATGACTTTCTTTGATAAGCGGGATGTAAGCGTCCCGTCAAAGCGGGATCATGTGCGCAGGCCCGCAATAAGTTAAGGAAAAAATAGTTCATTCACATGCGTAAACGTTGATCAGCAAACAAATAATGAGTATTCTAATGTTCTGATAAAGTTTCCAAGATACCGTCTCTTCTACTAACCCGCAGTCACTTACCTAGAAATGGATCAAGTTTTCTGGACTCATTTCCACATCTAGAGCAATTAACCTGAACAAAATAAATTAATGCTATAATATTTTCACATTGATTTAATATTGCATCCCTATTATATTTTTCTCTTTTTTCGCTTGTTTGTTTCGTCTATTCGCTTATATTTGTATATTCGTTTGTCTGTCTATGTAACTGATGGTTCGTCTGTCTGTTCACTTGTTTCTTCGTCTGTTAGCTTGTTTTTTTATTTGCTTTTTTATCTATACCTTCGCTTATTTGTTTATCTATTTGTTTGCCAGTTCACTTGTTTGTTTGCCTCTTCGTTTGCTTGTCCGTTAGTTTGCTTGTTTTTGTTTTGCCTGTTTGTGGTTTGTTTGTTAGTCTATTTCTTGGCTTTTCTGCTTATTTATCTGTTCCTTTGTGTGTTCGTCAGTCTGCTAGCTTGTTTGTTTATATGTTTCCTAGCTTGTCAGTCTGTCTTTTGGCTTTTTAGTTTGTTTGTCTGTTCGCTTGTTTGTTTGTCAGTCTGTTGGCTTGTTTTTTTGTCTGGAAGTTTAAGGTGACACAAAAATGTAACGGATTTTGCCCAAAGTTTCTAGCAATATAGGCATATCGAAGACGAAAATGGTAAATTCTTAGTTAAAATTGGATGAAATGTGGAACCTGGAGGAATTGGAATGACTGTAGGATGTGGAATTGGATGGATATGAAGACAAAACTTGTCGAGACATAAGCGACCTATTCAAAATAGTTCAAACGGCCCCATAAGCAACCAAGGGGTTGCTAGCATATACCAGCGAAGATATGGAAGCCTTTAAGAGCTATTCTTTGAAAATTTTTGGTTGACACGTCGAGATTCTGTTTGCTCTGTAAGTCCTAAAATTTTAGCGACCGCCTTGGAGCAAGTCCACGAAGGTATTGCTATACTAAGGTTACGTCTACACGAGACCGGATGGGCAAAATCGCAACACTGAATTAAATCATGGTGCGACCGTGTTTACTCTTAAAATCTCATGTCTTAAAAGTATTTCTTTAATTAATTCTGCTCTATTACTTGTTCTATTACTAAAGTTTTAAGCTTTAAAACACGCAGTCTTTGAATGGGTGAATTCGGTGTCGTGACAGTGCGAATTCGGTCTTGCGTAAACGTTGCTTACGGGCTGTTTTCCAGTTGAACGTTTTTGACACTCGCGTACACGTACACAAAAGGATAAATTGTACTATCCTATGAAAACCTATCCTATAAACGTACTTATGACAAAACCTATCTTATACACAACTGCAAGAAGAATCGTTTCGACTTTTGAATAATTACTCGTCTATTTGTTCGCATATTTTAAAACGATAAAACTTTGAAGGATTTAAACTTGTCAAAAACGTAAGAACGCATAACAGGAAAGCAACCCTGCCCACAAACACACCTGGCTCTCCAAAAGACCACCAAATATTCCCGTCACTATCGTATTCTTGCCATTGTACGCCATTCTTGAAAGCAACAATTCATTGTGCACTCTGTCCAAGAGATAGTGCATGAATTCATGAGCGTCTTGTTGCTGATAACCTCTAGAAAATAAAATGCACCGTAATTTACAATTAAAATGCGTGAATCAAGGTCAGGGATTGTGCACATTGCAATAACATTCGACCTAGTTTAAACAGAACCGAAGCGCCTTTATTGTACATATTCATTGATAGTGTTTGAATCGTTGTAGGAAACAATTAAAGATACTTTGCTAACAAAAGAAAATTTAAGTTCTTCACAGAATTACAAAGGGACAACGGACATCAAGGATTGTAGATTTTGACGATATTTGAAACAGTTCAACAAGAATGCAATATGGCTTATCTAATTCATTATGATTTATTTTATTGTTTTTGCGATCTTGAGCGCCCATATCCAGTGAACTGTATATAATCTGGAACGCTAATTTCATCGCCATGTTTGAAGCCAAATTGACAATAATTTTTCAGGTTGCCCCAATTCTTTTTGCAAAATGGTGCCGACAAATATAGAAAAAAAATGATAAATTTCGACATTTTTTATTTTAAACACATTTGAATTTCCTTTGTAAAATAAACTAGGACAAAAGAGCTTTAAATAGTTGTGTCAACAATAAAAAATCGAACTAGAGACCTCAAGGAGAGTGCAAAGTTTCTTAGATCTCTACAACATTTAACCCACTACACTCTGTTACATCCCAGCTATTTAGTGTTATCCGTGCAAGACAGTTGCATGCGAGTCTGTCTGCTGCGTACTTCTACACCACTACAGCACAATACACTACACCGACCATGCCATACTCTGCACATGTAACCACACTACTACAGTATGCACATTATAACCACGCTCGATTATAGATTGCGATGGTGTCATATGTCGTTCTGTGTTGTTTGTTTTTATGTGGGTTATAGCAAGAAATGCCAAGAATCTGCTATTTTGAACGTCAAGGCTCCACAATTTTATAATCCATTCCAATGAAAAAACTCAGCAGAACATAGCAGGCCTTCACTAACACTGACTTGTATAACGTAGACTTTCCGATGATTGCTTACAGTCAATATTCATGATGACGAAAGACCGTAGCTAGACTACGATACATCCGCAAAAATGCGTCGCCTGCTAGCTTGAATTTTACTATACGTCAGTCGCAAATTTTCGCTCCATTTACTGAGCCTCAAAAGTCCGTCGAATATATGTGATTTGGGCCAAATTACTGTGGCTACGTCCTTTTAACAACAGTTCAATGAACGTCTACATCGCCGCGCGTTGTCTGGAATTTAACAATATAAACTTTGGTCGCGAATTTTCGCCCTATGCTCGTAATTGCGGAATTGTAATTGGTTCGGTGTATCGCTCTGACATTTGCTTCAAAGTGTATGTATGAAATAAAATAAGGATGGCGAGAAACGCCAACAACTTGCAACTTTTAACAGCAAGTTTGGCTGTAATATACCAGATGACTGTACTATTTATGATAACAATGGGTTAACAGCTCATTGCTACAGAATACAAGTGCAACTCGTCTTTGATTTCTGTGAATTTTCGTTCTGCTGAATCGTAGTTTGTTTGATACAGCAAATCTCATAACATGTTTTTGCTTTATAACAGCAACTTAGCAAGTGAATAACGGTAGAAATAAACTTTCGAAAGCGCGTTATATATATCTCACTCCTATAACTTCCGCCATTACCAATATTGCGGGGAAACTATTTAAAATATATGATATCGCCGTAAAGCACGTGTTCGATGGCAATTTCAGCGAAAAACGGGAGTACGCGCTCATTGAGTTGCTTAACATTTTAATAGAAATATACACTAGAAATCCCTGCATACACCCTCCAGAAAGTTTACACTATGACTGTATGACTGACTGTATGACTGACTGTATGACTGACTGTATGACTGACTGTATGACTGACTGTATGACTGACT
>JAODVM010254384.1:0-12643 GCA_025400095.1 Phenganax marumi | reverse complement strand
ACGCGTAACTGGAAAGCAGCTTTAAACGACGTCAAATTATTTCACCGAGAGAAGCATGCAAAAATTGGAATATTTCCGTTGGGAGAGGCATATTGAAAAATAATACATCATGGTATACTTTCGAAAAAGTGAAAAATAGCTGTGTTTTCCGCTGTGAACTATATGTTCACGAAAGATTCTTGGAAACCATTCGAGAATGCAGCGTGCACTTTACGACATTGGATTCGCCTGTTTCAAAATTCCTTAGCTTTTCATTCACCTCTGCCGTAAATATGCATTTTTACATCTCCGAAAAATTATAACACTGTATTCAATACAATAAAAATTTGTTTACACACGGTCTAAATAAATTTTAATTGTATTGCATTGAATACAGCATAAATTTATTTACACCCGCCAGAGAATTAATTCCACTTATGACAACATAATTATACAGATTCATGGAAATGAGTCAAGAGGGTAGACGCAGTTAAATCTTTAGGTTTACATTTCGATAAGCACCTTTCATGGTCTGTACATATTGAAAAAATATCTAAGAAAATTGCGTCAGCCATTGGCGCTTTAAAACGTATAAGATCATTCATTACTACAGATTTGGCCCTTAAAGTGTATCAAGCTCTGATTCGACCTCATTTTGACTACTGCTGTTCCGTCTGGGATGGACTCGGGGAAGGGCTTAGTAATAAAACTCAGAAACTCCAGAACCGAGCAGTCAGAGTCATCACGAGGTCGAGCTATGACACAAACGCCAGCATTGTTTTAGATGACTTACATTGGATCATCTGTCATTACGACGCAAAAAATTTAAAGCAAGTCAAATCTTCAAGATACTGATAGGGAATGCGCCATCTTACCTTCAAAATCTTTTCTCTGGTCGTGACACAGGATATACTTTGAGAAATTCTGAGGCAAAACTAAGACTACCGAAGCCACGCACGAATTATTTGAAACGAAGTTTTTGTTATAGTGGGGCACAACTATGGAATAGCCTCCCTCAGAATATCCGAAAGCTTCGGTCACTACCACTTTTTAAGAAAACCTTAAATGATTACTATAACAGCTAGCGATCTGTAAGTGACTCCCACACGGCAAACTTGTAAAACAGTTAATATTATTCTTTTGCAAATAGTTTACTGAAGTTTTTACCGTGACCAAATAAATTTGTATCGTATTGTATTGTATTGTATTGTATGTCATTTGATCAGTGCTGCCAAAACTGCATACAATGATTAAATGCATTGTACCAAAAAATATAATATATTATTAATTTACTTTCTAATATTTAAATAGGAATGCTGGTGACCTATATGAAGGCGACGATTCAATGCCAGTTTATCAGTGGCAAGCTGGAAACAATGGTCCACTTGACGTCTTAGAAATCCTTCTGAAACCGGCAGAAGATGCCATGCTCTGCAGAAGGCCTCCAGCATCTATTTCTCATAACGTTTCTTTCCTTGTTGACACCACCATTCTTAACTCACATAATGACTGGAAATCTGACGATATGGGTTCGTGGAAAAATAATGGAGTTGTACGAAATCGTTTTGTCCTTCGTGATGGAAAACTTTTTGCAGTTGATGAAATCGACATGGTCAAAGAGAATGAAAAACTCTATACGTTAAAGAGAGTGTACTACAAGAACAAGTCCTCTCCAGATGTGAAAAAAATTGCATCATACGTAGAAGGTTAAGTACATTTACTCATGGTTACTATTTATGCGAATATGCAAATACCGAAGAAAAGCACATACAGGATTGACAATTTTTTAAACCATCTCTCGAGGTCAAAATGCCAAATACAAAATCTAATTGCTGTTTTACGACTTTAGATTTCCCCCATTTGATATTCTTGCAATATTCATTTGACGGCAAAGAGCATCCAGTTGAACCAGAATCTCATGGCAACTGCAAACGAAGACACTCATCACCGTATGTTAGAACAAAAGAAAGCACCATCAACCAATTGCGACATGAATCAAGATCTCAAACTCCAAAACCTGCATATCATACAGTACATAAAGAACAAGGTGGTATAATAAACGCTTCCTCAGTCAGTGACCTTCCGAGAAACTTGGGGCAGGCAAAATATCATCGTCGCAGCAACACAAAGGCGAAGAGCTTCAATAATGTTGACTCTTTGCTTGTACTCTTGGAACACTGTAAACGTCAGCAACTTCAGCATGATGAACAACCATTAATCAGAGAGGTCACCGGTGCCCCAGAATTGCGGTGTATTCTTGGCTTTGATTGGCAACTTCGTGATATAGCCATGTTCTGCACAGATCCTATGCAGATCTCGGTGTTTGGCGCTGACCCGACATTTAATCTTGGAAGGTTCAATGTGACGGTTACTTCATATCAAAATCTGAAAGTGGTCGACAGAGTAAAGAGTCATCATCCAGCCATGATAGGCCCAATGTTGTTGAGTCAGACGAAATCTTTTGACTCTTATAATCGATTTTTTAGCAAGATGGTTAGTTTGCAAAAAGAAACACGAGGAATCCTTGCTTTTGGTACCGACGGAGAGGAAGAGCTGTACAAAGCTATGAAATGTAACTTTCCACATGCATTACATCTGAAATGCTTCAGCCACTTTCGTGACAATTGCAAGGATAAACTGAAGTCTTCTAATGTTCCGGAGGAGGCACGAAAAGAATTTCTTAATGACATATTCGGACGTCGTATTGCTGAAATCTGGGAAAAAGGTTTGGTGTTCATTTCAAAATCTTAATAATATAACTTCTTCCAAGTCATGTTCACCTGCATAAGTCATATATCAAAGGGTCAAACCTGTGGAACTAGTTATAATTTTTTATTATATACTTGTCTTACGTAAATACAATTGGTAGATGCCGACAATGCTGAAGATTTTCGAGCAAAATTGTTACTTGTGAAAGAACCATGGAATTCAAAAGAAAGCCAATATTTACCAATCAGAGTTACTCCTACATTTTACGACTATATAGAGGAAAGGGTGAGCACTGATATTCCGATAGAATATTGCAATCGCAGATGATGAGATGTAAAAATTGAAACTACTTGCTTCATTTGCTTCATTTTACAGGCAGAAACTATTAGCTCTCCCATGTCGAAGGAAACTCGTCAGAACGCAGGATTGGGCGACCCTCAATCACCATATTATAATAACATCCCGGAATCTGCAAACGCAATGATAAAGCGTCCGGTCAATTTTAAAGAGAGCGAAATGTGCCAGTTCTGCAATGAAATGAGCACGTTGATTATTCGTCCAAGAGAAGATGTCGATTCTGCTGTTATCAACAAGGGGCCTTATCGTCTGGCAACAAAGTTTTCATCGTTTGAATTGCAACAAAGTGTATTGTTCAAAATGAACGCAAATCAACGAGGTGCTCATCTGAAGAAATTCCACGAAGCCAAAGTACCCAAAAATGCAGGTGATTCATCGAGCAGCGTTACCAATTCGGTGCCAGTCATATCGTCTGTAGCGCAAGTTCGCCTTTCGGCCGATTTGACCAATCCTGGTATTAGATCCGCTCCGGCAGCCATCCTTCGTTCCATATCAGAGAAAGCAGAGAAATTACTGAATAAGAAAGGCTCGGTTGTATGCGCTCCCGGATCAACCGACGGGATGTCATATCTTGTTGAAAGCCATACATCGGTAAAGCCTCACTACGTAACTTTATCGAAGAACGGTAAGGTGACGTGTGAAGATTGCCCTAACTGGAAATCTTTGAAAATTTGTTCTCACGCAGTGGCTGTTGCAGAGAAAGCAACCATTACCAATAAATACATCAAATGGATTAGAGAAAAGGGTCCTGCTAACATCAACATCACAGCCTTGATGACGTTTGACAGCAGTAATGGCACAGGTAAAAAAGGTAGGAAAAGTTCAACAGCAAGAAGAAAAGGGGGAAGAACTCTGCAACAAGCACCCGCAACTGCTGTAGTTGATCGCCCAGGGTTAGAATCATCTTCTTCAAATGTTGCGTTTCAACCATTGCTACCCACTGCTACAACATTGCCAGTACCAACACCATCTTTACCAACAGTTAGACCATGTTTTCAAGCGTCAGTGTCAACGCCATCTGATCTAACAGCTACGCGGACAGAGCCAGTGTTGACAGCGTCATTACCACCTCAACCAATTCCATTACCAATCCCTGTAAATCCTGGACATTTGTCCTTAGCCTTCTACAATTTTGCTCACCATTGGTCCGTTCTTGTTTCGGGTGTTCACAATCCTTAAAGCCTAGAGGAGTCATCGCAAACCCTCTGTATGACTTGGTGATCATAACTAGAATGAATAGAAGTTACAGAGCAATGCCTGATGGAGAAATGAGGTACAAAGAGTCGAATGTGTACTTTCATGCACATTCACCTTGCCTCAAGATGAAACAGCCATATTTCAATCCACACGACACGCTTGTGCCCAACTGGCTAACTCCTCATTTAACACCAGAACATGTGCATTTCTTAAAAGAGTTTGGCATCTTTACCTGAAGCGCAAGATGATCATATATAAAACTGTTTCGTGTTTTTTTTGCTAGATAACCGAGCATATCAAAACTCGTAATTGCCTAGTATGTGATTTTCTTTGTTCAAGCATTTAATTCAGACGAATCTAATGAAATTTTGATATAGGCATGGTAATCGAAATCTTTTCCCGTAGCTTGAAGGAGCATCTTAAAAATAGTAAAATTCAAAGTTTGTTTATGAAATATTATAGAATCCCAAAACTACAGACCTTCATTTTTTTATTACGCACGAAAAAATATCCCCAATTCAGCGTTTTATCCTCAATTCCGCGTTTTATCCCCAATTCCGCATTTTATCCTCAATTCCGCGTTTTATCCCCAATTCCGTGTTTTATCCTCAATTCCGCGTTTTATCCTTAATTCTGCATTTTATCCTCAATTCCGCGTTTTATCCCCAATTCCGTTCCGTTCCGTTTCCGGAATTCTGCCATTCCGCTTCCGCGTTTTATCCATACCCTTGCATGTTACTGTTTCTAACAATTCGGCATCCCTTGCTTTCTCTTTAAGTGAGAGCATTTTCACCAGGTGCTTTGAAACTGCAGATTTCTCAATTTAAACATCTTCATCATACTTGCATCCATATTCTCTTAGTTTTCGTAACAATGTTGTACTTGAAACAGTAATCTTCATTGCACATAGCCTTGCATAAAGAGCCTTAAAATGATAAATAATTGTAATAATGTTCTAATGTAACTGTTTGTTCCATTAACAGTATAACTAATCAGTTAACCCATTAAGTGCCAAAGCTTCATCATTGACAAGCAGAATTGTTGAGCATTAGTCAAAAAAACATAAGTACGGTGCACTAGGGCACATTGCCACTTAACCCATTAGGTGCCAGAGCTTCCCATTTGACAAGTAAAATCGTCTGGCGTTTGTCAAAAAAAGTAGGGAGCACTGGGGCACATTGCCACTTAATGGGTTAATTGTGTTTTACTTGAACTAAATACGAAAACCAAATTAAAATGTTTCGCAAGTATAATAATAGAATTTCACCAGCATATTAAAGTTGAAAGTCTTAATGATAAGGTATATTGCAGTAATCTACTGTATATTAATACCAATGGCAAAGCAAGCCAGAAAATTTGGTCATGCTATGCAAACATTTCCGTGTTCAAACACCATGAAAACAATCAATTTGTAAAGAAATGAATAATGACGTTTAAATTTTGCATATCATGACCAATTTGTTGGGCTGGCTTCAAATACTGCATAATACTATTACAACCATTAAGTCACATCTTGTCAGAACTGGTTTATTAGACCTGCATACACAGCAGCAAACTTGCATATTAGACAAAAAAGTATTTCTTTAATGGTTACAAAAATTTTTTACAGCATGATTACCACTGTTTCTGTGTGGTTTTAACCCTGACTATACATGCACGGCAAGATGAATAATTATTTCAGTCATTGTAGATTCAATGGTCAGGAGGCGATTGTGCCTAATCACTTGTTAATTACCTGTATGGCACTGAATTTCACTACGAATGACACCGCAATCTGTGTTGCGTTAAGAAACATACACCTCTCTCAAGAGTATTGACCCAGCGAAAGCTACACTCGGAAGAAAATCAGGGGCATTCATGTCTTTCCTTCTGGTTGGGACAGCACTCGTCAGCAACACGGAGTAGTATAATGGCGCCCTTTGGGTTAGCTCCTCACAAACGTTCCATAGGTCAAATTGTCTAATATCGTCCGTTGTAGTTTTTCGAAGAATGCTAGGATTTTTTCTGGAAGTAAGTTCGGCACATTCTCTGGACAACTCTCGAAGAAAAGATTTTGTAATTTCTACTTTGAGCGGTTTGATCTTAAACACAGCGTTGGCAATTTGTGAGAACGTCCCTCGAACCAGCGCTATTCCAAGTGAAGTGAAATCATCACGGAGTATTCTTGTTCTGGGATAATCTTCACTTGCCCACTTCAAGCTGACCTACAACATTAAGGTTATTTAAGAGAATATTATATTACCAAAAATTAAATGAATACAACGTTAAATCAAAGTATATCAAATTACGGAAGTCGCAAGAAAGTCACAATCGTCAAATTAGCAAGTCAAATGCGATGATTATGTAGACATATATACTTGCTCATATACGTAAAAGTCGCATGAAACTGACCTTCACTTCGGCTTTAGATCCAGATACTGTTTTGGACTTATGAATATCAGTGAATGACGGTTTTGCATGTTTTACTGGAGTACTTGTAGACAAAGGTGAAGGTGCTTTACTAGTATCACGTAAACATACTTTCGTCGCGGCAGTAACGGGCATGGGGATCAAGCTCAATGCGGATGAATCTACTGATGCTCTCTTCAAATTTAACTCATGCCCTCTCTCGTTAAATATTGTTCGTATTTCGTCTTTGCTCTTCTTTAAATTGTTCGCAATTTTTCCGTGTTTCTCTATCTTTCGGCTGCATGATTTGCACAAGTAATCTTTTCCTGTCTGAAAAGGTATGTCGACAGATTTCAACAATGCGCAAAAATTGACTTTTTCTTTCCCCCCCACAAGAAACTGATCAGTTCATTCGACAATACTAGCACAACATAACGGACATTTGATACTCGAATGGGAGCCTGACAAGATCATATTTCACAACAAACCAGCATTTCTTTAATTACAATTTAATAGGCGCGTATTAAGCGTGTATTATTACAATGCATATATTTTGCATTTTGCATAATTATGCAAAGTTACCACATCGCCAATCACAATCACTACCGGAATTTCTGGTAGTAGATGTCGTCACTGGACTGGTTATTCTCCTAATGAATTCAGACGTCTCCTCCACTCGAGGAGCGTCTGAATTCAGGCTAATTTAGAATTCTCTCTCCAAAAGTTGTGAAATACAGCAAATTTATGCCAAAATAGAAGTACGTAGTCACTCTTCATAGTCAAATCTTAATTGCCAAACATTTCCGTAGAGGGAGCACTTTTTGTCGTAGTCACCTCATTATTCCCTATGTGTGACCGCACGTAAAAACATCTTGTCTGTAGCCCGTTGTCGTGATATCTTAAAGTCCCTAATAAGCCAACCTCAGCATCGATGCATGTGATGCTTATGCCGCTCAGGTGTGGCCAGCAGTTAACGTCATCTTGACTTGCATAGTGTCAAGGGAAATGGGCAAACGAGGCCTCAAGAATATCTTAGGTAGCTCTACGAAGTGTTCTTCATTTAGATTGTGGATATCGAGACTGATAATTGAACATTCTGTTAGTGTGTTAGCAGCCTCCAGTGTTGTCGGTGACAGTGTTGACTTCGCTCATTCTGATTCAAGCTGTTTCATTAAAATTGTTGGATGCAGAAGGTGCTCTGACCTTTACAGGAACTACAGCCAAGCCAGTGATCACTGGTTCCTTTGGACTGCTTCTATGAGCCTTCATCGCAGTGACTTAACCATTGCTTAATTCTTGAGAATTCTCTGGCCATCCACAGCTGTTCTCATTTCTCTTGAATCTGTTGCACTGGGAAAGCCAGTGGTTCATACTGCAGGAGGGACAACCGCTCTCTTCGCGTTCAGTTGCATATACGTGACTTCCTCTCTTCGGGTAAGTTGTCTTTTTTTTTCCTTGAAGGGTCTGTACGCTTAGGATCACTTGTCACTTTAACAAAAATAGGGTGATTTGCTACTCGCGCCTTTGATTCAATGAATTTTGCCATGTCCTCCAAATTTGTGTCACGCTTCTCTCTTTGCATTATATTGTCCACGGTTTCGCACTACTTTACTCGCAAAACAATTGGTAAACGTTCAACCATTTTCCTCATTCTGTCATGGTTTTCGAGCTTGTTCAGGTAGCCAGTTTCCTGAAGCATATTCTTGCTGGTGGTTAGCAGTGTTGAAACCTTTGCAGACTTGTCCATCTTCTGTTTCTATTTGGGGCCGTTAGTAAGACGATCTACGAATGCTGTTGTAATCTTAAATGGTTGACCATATCTTTCTAATGGCAACTATAGCGCTTTGTCATAACCTCGAGCACATTGCATAGAAAGGCAGCTACTCATCCGTTCTTTTACTTGACTGGACCTGTATTGCACAAGATAATACAATCTCTCGCTGGGATTGTTCGTTTTCCTTTCTATTAAATTTTGGCACGTGCATATAAAGTCGCAGAAATGTGTAGGATCTCCATCAAAAACAGGAAGGTCTGACTGTGGAAGCGTTTGTGCTAAAATGTTTTGTTGTTGCTTTTCGAGAAGTTTTTCAAAGTCAATACTCTGATGTTCTTGCAACACTAGCACTCTTTCTAGTACTTGTTTATCATTTCTTGCTGCTGAGGACTGGGCATAATTCCATTCTGGCATTGTTGCATTTAAGTCTTCGGTCCCGGGAGTGGGCGGGTGAACTTGTGAGCCAGGATACGAGGAATTTTGCAAATCTGCAGGAACTAGTTGCGTTTGACCTGATTTAGTTGCCTTTGCTGCATCAGCATCTCACGTGACGTTTAAACTTTGTTTGAAAGTAGTCACAGGGTTGGACATATTAGGAATTGTTTGTATATCTCGTCTAGGACATAGAGTTCATTCTTGCTACGCATAAGCTCTTTCTTTGGCCTCTGCTTTAGCTATACCTGTTTGGAGTTCTAAATGTTTCTTCATTTGTAGGAGCGTACTTATTCTTGAATTGCATACAGGTGTTCTAAAGCCACAGCCTCTGCTTCCAGGACGGCCTTTGTGGCAGCAGCACACACGTTCACACTAGCCGAGCTTCTACTTGAAGTTCGCGAACGTGTTTGGGAATTTTTTGAATATATAGAGCCATCTTGCGAGTCTATGTCGCTATTGGAATCTTCTGGTCTAACATCCATGTTGAATAATATAATTTTCAGTTTGGGTAGCTCACATGTGGCTGTAAATGCTTTAGATGCCCCTTCAGATAATTCTCTCTATTAACAAGGGTGAAAATTGACGCATGTCATAGCACTATTGCGTGTGAGTATTTCAATTAAGATGATGGTGTACAAACGGAATTGGCCGTGAGGCAATATTAATTAAATGCAACAGATGATTTTGATTGACACAAAAGTTCAATAATTGTCGAACTTCCAGCACGGTGTCTCACGCAACTCTCAATTTAAAACGTGAACCAATTCAAGTTAATGTAGCTCCTGGTTGCCAAATACAAGAGTTACAAATCGGGATAGGTACAAATGGAAAAACAAACTCAACACAGTAGCAAAGTCCACACAAAGTTGTCAAACAACAACTTTATTCTTAAACAGATATCAATGGGCCCTTGTACAATTCACGCAACGTGTCGTAGTGGTCAAGCGGAATTGAATAAGTAGCAAATAGTAGAAAGTAACATGAAGTGAAACTTGCAGTTCAGGCACAGCTTGGTAGAATAGTGTAGGTTCGGACAAAACATGATGAAGAAAATATGCTAATTAACTATACTACTCAAAATACATAAGTTTGACTGTAATGATTGTTATTTTGTCTTGTTTATTTAATTCGTTGATAATTGATGTCAACATTGTCATCTTTACATTCATTTGATTTACACTTGTACCAACAAGTAGCGATCGATCGTGTCAACAAAAGCAGTTCCTCGAATGAGCAGCAATACTTCTGTACTCTATGACAGTCACACCTATACTAACTAACGCTATCTAATCTGTACAAATATATGGTCTAGCTATTTCTGTCTTCTTAAAGAAGGTAACTATTAATGTGTGGCAAACAATGAACAATTGGTAAAGTGGGCTGTTCAAACCCTACATCATAAGGTACTTAATGTTTGAATATGTATAGCAAAAAAACCTTACAGTGTTGCTCAGGATAAATTTTATACTGCCTTTGCCTTTGAAACATTTTCCAAAATGCATATTTAAGGTGTTGAATGCATCCACTCCAAAATTGTTCAGGTAAAGAGAACATTGTTGTTGCACTTTCCAAAAATTTTGGAATGACACTAATTAACCCTAGGGATACGTGGAAAATGCAGTGAAATCCTAGGATGGCCATTATCATAGAAGTGTACCGGAATCACTAAGCTGTATAATACCTGGAGAGCATGCTCGTGAACCTAAAGTGAAGCCGTAAACATGGCAGATGCTGACACAAGTTGCCTTGACCACATCCCTTTTTATCCAGTGAATTACCGATGACCAACCTTGATCCTAGGATAAAATATACTCCCCCCCTTGGTTTTGCACAAAACTTTTTTCAAAGTGGTAAAAAAGTTGAACATTTTCAAAGAAAAGTCAAGAATGCTGTGTTGCTGCCCTATTTTAGGACATTATCCCTCTTTGCTAAGGCAAGAGAATATGTCTTCTCACAGGTAAGTACTCAAAAGTATAAATACATGCATTAATATGCAGATTTTATGGCCCAGTCTGGCACTTTCACCTAGCGACCACATTCGTGTTTGTCTATTTGGTAATTTGTATGTTTAATCCATTTTAACTTCTAGTTGTCTGCTAAATCACACTTAACGAAATTCCAGAATCATGAATTGAGAAAACTATAGGCCGTGGGATGAGCATCCAAAAGATGCAATTCCGTTGCACCCCTCGTAGAACTACATAATTTTTGCATGAATCAATAGATAAAAACTTACTTTATCAGAATCTGTTGCTCCCGAAGTGAAACAGGTGCACAATTGAGAGAAAAGTCAGCCCAAAGTTTGCTATTTTTGCGCTTCGAAATATTTGAACGGCCATTGTTTTGTTAACAAATACGCATGCGCCTGCCAGCTAAACTCACACTGCACACGCGTAGTAAGACGCACGTGTTGCAAAGTGGCGGGCATTATGCAAAACAACATGGCTGAAGATGTTGACAAAACTCGGATATCTTCATGTTTTATGCATTTTCATGACATTACGGAGCAACTTTGCAAAGTTACGCGTCAACTGCTTAAGAAATTTCTTGAGTGTAGGTCTAAATGGGACAAACTTGAATGCCAACAAGTAGAAATTGCTAAGAAATCATACGAGAACATTGATGACAGACCTGTCAATTCATACATGGAGAAGAACCCTGAAAGGGTAAACTTAGAATGGTACCATCATATGAAATGCTGGAAGAGATTTTGTGATGAAGAGAAGATCCATAGACAACAGAGAAAAGAAGAAAAAGGAGAAGGACCTAGCTCCCAAACTCTAATTCATCTCAGACCCGACGAACCACATGACAGCGAAAGTGGAGCCAGTTGAACCGAGGCGAAAAATTACACGTCAGTCAGTCGCAGATGCTTATAACATCGTGACAAAAAGAAACAAGCATGTACTCCCAGAGACATGTATTATTTGTGGAAGAGACGCTTCTTGGTTCTCACTGGACAAGGTGTGGTTATTTTGATAGGAAGAATACTAGAGCAATGCACACAACATTGTCAGGATTGGTTTTAAAATATAGTGTGAATAAATTTTGTTAAAATTGTTAATAAATTTTAAAATATGTTAAAACTAGGGTGGGCATGGAAAACCAGGTTGTATTTCTTCTTGTTGCAATGACTTAATGCCAACTTGTGTCACAACAAGTAAGTGTTCAAATATGACAAGTAGAACTTTGCCTGAAACAAGCCAGGACTATTTATCGTAAAATATGTGCAATTTCATTTTCAGTGTAGGCCCTTGCCAGCATCGAATAATTGGGAGCTCATCGCACTGAAGAAAATCTGTGCTGAACTGAACTATGAAGTAATTTATAATGAACTTTCTGGATTTTATATTTTCTCTTTTATCTTTTTTTTATGATGACTTTCGAGTTGGTGCTGGGCCACGTTCCTTTCACAGTAACATGGTGTTTCACTGGTGCAGTCCGGCTTCATCCATTGGAACAGATGGTTGGAACAGGTCAATAGAATGAATGGTCTAAGATTGGTGTCCCTACAGTGCACTTAAGCGATGGATGGAATGCGCAATTCAAGAACTGCCAAGTATATGCCAAAGACTTATTCAATAATGCTTTAAATAAGCAAGCAGATGTTTCTGCAGGAGTTCATAGAAATATGCGTGGGAATCTACAAAACATTTAATCCAACAGCGAAAATGACGAATGTTTCCGTGAGAATGTTTCTTAAACATGGCCAAGGCTTTATTTTAGTGAAATATTTAGATTGTTTCTTGATCTCGCGAATTGTATCTGTTCTGGTTTATAAAGTTTGTTTTTTTCCTCAGACAA
>JAODVM010254273.1:0-12644 GCA_025400095.1 Phenganax marumi | reverse complement strand
GAAGCGTCATAAGTGTAACCATTTGCTCTAAGTCTTCCAATAAGTCTATTTGTTTCTCTTCGTAAGTTTTGATATTTTACATCAGCGTTTTTCTTCCAGTCTTTTGTTATTACACGTCCATCATTTAAAACTAGGTCAACAAACTCATTTGATGGAAATTTTAAATTTGGAGACATACTTATCATTATTAAATTTGGGTATCGTTTTTTTATTAACAAGTAAGTAAGATAGTCATATCTTATCCCAGTTTTTTTATTCTCATATTCTTTTGCTATCTTATCAATATTATCACTAATTTTTCTATCCCCTTTTCTAATTTTATCACCAAGTTTTTTCTTATTAAATATTAAAATACTTTGAATGAAGTTTATCACACTAATTGTTTTCTCTATTTTTGGATCTTCAAATATTTCTGATATTGTCTTATTCCAGATGTCTTTTTCATTTAGATAGTCACCAATGTTGTTAATTCCTTTTATATTTTGAGGATCCTTAAACTCACATTTAAATAATGTTTTTATAAACTTATCTTCAATTATTTGTTTTATATCCTTTTCTTGTCTTATGTTGACTCTATCACTATCTCTATAACTAAAAGAATAGTTTATAATAGGCGTTGAAGTGAAACAATCCCAACAATGTCTATAATATTTTTCATATCTAATGTTTTTTCCTCCACAATGTTGACATGGATAAGTTGCATGTTGTTCAAAATCTAACTTCTCATTAGAACTTTTTTCCTTCCGTGTTTCTTCATATACTACTTCAGTACTTGGTGAGAATCTTAAGAGGGAAATAATATATCTTCTATCATTTTGTGAAAACTTGAACCAATTTTCCTCAATTTTATTCACGTCTAATATTATATTATTTTTCTTATATATCTCTTTTTCACTTAAAAATTGATCAATTAATGGTTTATTTTTATATGTTGTTTCTTCTATCCTTGATGAAAATTTCATAAGTCTTAAAATAAATATTTTATCATTTTTAGAATAATTACTCCACTGATCCTCAATTTTTTTCATGTTTAATATTAATTTATCTTCTTTATATTTATTTTTAAAGTTTAATAATTCTTGTTTGTTGTTGTTGTTTTGGGACGTCATGGTCCTAATTTGAACTCAATTAAATTAGGACCCCTTTTTATTTAAGAAAAATCACAATAAATGCGACTCATTTATTTAATAACATTTTTGTTTTCTGTTATATTTTTTGTTTTAGAAATCAATTTTTGATCTACTCATTTATTGAATAACATTTTGCTTCATTAGAATTCATTTGATTTTGGTTTTGTGAAGTCATTTTGTTTTCTTACATATATACGCTTAATTTTTTTGTGCAGTCGTGCGGAACGATATGCAAATGAGGTGGGGAGGGAATTGGAGGTAAAAGTGGAAATGGGGGCTCAATTGGAATGTGCTGGAATCGGCCTTTATCAGACTACTACCAACTATTGTTCTCGTTATATAGACGGATACAGCACTATAACTTACCCCCTGCGCCAGTTAACCAAAGCCAACACCCAGTTTCAGTGAACTGAACAGCATCAAGCAGCGTTTGACAAGTTAAAGACGCCACTCAGCACCTCTCCTGTAGTTGCACATTATAATCTATCATCTCCTGTACGTGTAGTAACTGATGCCTCGCCTTGGGCTGTTGGCGCTGTCCTCTTTCAGCAGCAGTCTGACATGTCCTACCGTCCGGTAGCTTATGCAAGTAGATCACTAACCCAAATCGAGATGAAATACGCCCAAATCGAGCGCAAAGCGCTAGCAATAGTATTTGGTTGCGAACATTTCCACAATTTCTTATATGGACGAACGTTCGAATTAGAAACAGATCATCGACCCCTTGAGTACCTGTTCCAGCCCAAACCTCATCCATCCGGAAAACCACCGCCAGCTAGAATTGAACGTTGGATTCTACGCCTGCAAGAGTACGACTTTACAGTTGTTTATCGACCTGGAACGAAAAATCTGGCAGATCCTTTGTCCAGACTTCCACTAGCAACTACCACACGCAGCAACATGGAATCCTGTGCCGATAGATACGTATGCAACCTGGTACAACATATGACACCGTGTGCAATGAATACTAAAGAAATCCGACAAGCCTCTTTGGCAGACCCAGACATTCGTCAAATTCATCACGCACTAGAAACCAACCAACTCCAGTTCTTACCCAAACCGTTTCAAGAAATATCAGGCGAGCTATCCGCAGTCGATGGAGTTTTACTGCGTGGAAACCGAATCGTAGTTCCCAAAAGCCTCCAAACACCAGCAGTTCTCTTGGCCCACGAAGATCATGCTGGGATAACACGAACAAAACAGCGTCTTCGTTCGAAATTATGGTGGCCGAAAATGGACGCAACTGTCGAAGAGCACATAAACAAATGCCACGCCTGTCAAGTCACAGGACGTCCTTCTCGTCCCGAACCAGTCCAGCCGACGGAATTACCCAATGAAAGATGGTCATCCTTAGCGATTGACGTCTGTGGACCATTCCCCTCTGGTGAATACGTAGTCACACTTATTGATTACTATTCTCGCTGGCCCGAAGCAAAAATTATGAAGTCCGTCACGTCACGCAACATCCTTGCATGGCTTGATGAAGTCTTTGCCACTCACGGATACCCAAAGCAGATTAAATGCGACAACGCCTCCTCTTTTAGATCATCCGAGTTCTATTCTACGCTCAAATCCTGGGGAGTAACTCTCAAATATGTTACAGAATACTGGCCTCAAGCAAACGGACTCGTTGAACGTTTCAATAAAGTTCTCTTGAAACATGTGCAAACCTCTCAAGTCGAAGGGAAAGATTGGAAAACAACACTTCCAACATTACTTTGCAACTACCGTTCCACTCCGCACGGAACAACTGGCGAAACACCATTGCAGCTCCTAATGCAGAGGGAATTGAAAACCAAAGTACCACCCCAACTGACGATCATTCTAGAATCCAACGACTTGAACACTCGACGAATTGATGAGCAGTCTAAGCAAAAGGGCAAGGAATATGCTGATGCAAGGCGAAATGCCAAAACAAAGAACATTAAACCTGGAGACTACGTTCTAGTTCAGCAGAAACACAAAAATAAATTTTCAACCACATTCCACGTCGATCCAGTACAAGTTATCAAGGTAAACGGATCCCAAATCGTGTTCAAAGATAGCGATGGACAAATTCACTGTAGAAATTCAGCACACGTGAAAAAAGTCCAACACGAAAGTTCCGAAGAAGAAGAGATCGATAATGAGATTGTACCACCCAGAGTACCCACCCCACCTCAACCACAAGAAGAAGTACCACCGCCTATCCCACCAAGAAGATTAACTCGTAATCGCAAAGCCCCAGAGTACTTTCAATCTGGCTATGCATAAGTTCTGAACAAGAAGCAATAATGCAAGAACTAGTAAGGGAGGAATGTAGTATATTTATAGCTGTTACGTTGTGCACATGATCAGATCACATGATCATAAGAACTGCTGAGCTTGGACATTATTAGGATGTTATATAGATAAGTCGATTAAGAATAAGAACAACAAGTGTAAGAAGAGATCTAGTAATAAATACATGTGAGAAACCAAAATATTACAGATACTTTTTAGCAAAGTCATCTTTAAGTTTTTGTCTTTAAACTTTCCCGATAGACTTTGCATTTTCTTAGTTTTTTCCATAAACAGTTTTATAATACTCCATTTATTATATGTATGAAAAGTTTTGTCATATAATGAAACTGGACAAACAAACTGTGTTTATGGACAATAAACATAAAGAACTTTTCATTGACAAAACAATTGAAACAACGTCTAGCTCTAGGTTGTTCTTAAAGTCAGCTACGATATTTTGGAACTAAAAAAACGTCATAGCTCGAGTTAGTAACATCATGACCAAGGACAACGCTACACTTCTACTTCCTGTGGGGTACTTAACTTCTGATGATATAAAGAAAGAACTAACCAAGTATGATATCCTATTAGAAAAACAATCCTATACAAACAAAACCAAAATCTTTTGTAAAAATGATAATTTAAACCTTAAAAGCTTTGGAACACTTTTAGGATTCTCAGCTAATAAAAAAATAACCAAGAACACATGGACAGAGTCTGAAAATGAATGTAACATTAACCTGGGACTAAGATATGTTTGTATACATTGTGATGCTGTGAATAAGTCTGAATTTTAACACACAAGGAGAAAAAAGTTCAGCTTTTATCACTTTAACCATCACAACAACACAAACTCTCAACGGTTTGGTGCCACATTACAAAGACATTGAAAGCGAAGTCTTGGTTTACAATGGAATTTGGAATAAATTTACATTTGACGTCACAACGAATAATAACAGTGATGATATTGGGTCTGTATTACTAGAACTTTACATACATTAAATAAATGAGTAACTTCGCTAAAGAACAAGAACTTGGAAACTTATACTACAATCCTAGAACTGGGTATATGTCAGCTGAATGTTTATATCAGCAGACACAAGACAAAGACCCAGGGATTTCTAGAAAACAAGTCAAAGAGTGGCTTAAGAAACAAGATACTTTTACAAGGTACAAACGTGTCGTTAGAAAGCAGAAAACCTCTCAAACACATGTCAAGAACTTGGCTGACCAAGAGCAAATGGACTTGGTTGATATAAGTAAATTAAGTCAATCCAACAACTTTCGTTGGATCCTCGTTTGTGTAGAAATACTTAGCAGGTACGCTTTTGCCACTCCTGTGTATCGTAAAGATACCAAAAACATGACAAAAGCTGTAGAAAAGATACTTTCTGAGTTTAAGTTTATGTTTGGGAAATACCCTAACATTGTGCAGTTTCATGAAGGAAAGGAATTCTACAACGTGGGTGTAAGGGGCCTACTTACAAAACATAATGTTGAGTATTTTTCAACCTATTCTGAGAGAAAAGCATCCTTTGTAGAACGATTCAACAGAACTTTAAAATCTATGATGTGGAAATATTTTTACTCTAAAGGCACTTATAAATGGGTGGACATTCTCCCAGAGCTTGTCTATAACTACAATCATACAAAGCACAACAGGATACTTATGAAAACTGCTGACGTGGACAAAAATAATGAAGATTAAGTTTGGTTAACGTTATATGGAAGTTGGACTGGGGAATTCCCTTTACCTAAGTTTAGAATCGGAGATCAAGTTTGAATGAGTAAATACAAAATGGTTTTGAGAAAGGGCATGAGGCTAACTTTACGGAGGAAATTTTCAAAATCAGTAAGATTTTTCGAGGGGATCCTAATATGTATGAAATTGAGGACGTCACAGACAACGAGCCTATTCTTGGGAAATTTTACGAACAAGAACTAACACCTGTGGATAGATGAGATAATATCTTCGAAGTAGAAAAGATACTCAAGACTCGAGGTGATAAGGTCTAAGTAAAATGGTTGGGTTACGACAAAAGACATAATTCTTGGATAAAGAAAAGCGATATCATAACACAGAAATAAACGCCTATTTAAATAAATGGAAGATGTTGAATTGAAAGATTTAGATTTAGAAAAACAACCAGAAAAAGAAGAAGACACATTTGAGACCCCTGACAAATAACTTGAAATTCAGTTCTTGACAACGCTATCATGGAAGAAACATCATTTATAAATCCAACTTACAAAACATTGAGACCTGAAAATCACGCCAGTAATGCAGTTGAACAATTTATAGAACAAATTAATCCTGGGTTTAGATTCACAAACACGGATAGAGAAATGGAATGGAGGCTTAATATAGGTACAACAGATAAAAACCATATAGCTTATAAACCTCTACTGGAAACAATGAAAGGGGAAAACCCCAAATTATTCTAAAAAGAGACAGAGATAGTATAAAATACAACACAGGTGTAAAGTCAAAATATGTAAAAATAGCAATAGAACAGTTTCAAAAAGAAATAAACTCCATACTCCATGAATGGAAAACTGAGTTTGATTGGGACGGTCTTGTTGACACCACTGCTGATATGTCTTACATCGAAGGATTAAGTCCTCGAGAAAATAGAGAACTTCAAGGTGTGTTAAATCCAACAGAAACTACTTCTGGTCGTCTTGGTGATGAAGGGGCTTTACAAGTACAAGCTGATCGTTTTCAAGAACTGCTAAATGGAACAATAGATCAAGAGACGCCACGAGTAATCCTGAAGAGTATATAGAATTAGAAGAAAGAGTTGTCGGTCTAAGAAAAGCTGTGAATAGAACAATAAGTGAAAAAGGTCAAGAAGAAACTAAAGAGCAACAAATTCTAGACCTTAAACGTTTTGAAAAGTTTAAAAAGTGGACTAAGGAAAATATGGTTGCTTTGCGTGGCGTTGCTATAGCGATCGGAGGAATAATTACTGCAATAGTAGTTAAGGGAAGAACTGTTATTCAAACAGGAGCTCAAGCGACAAGTGCTTTGAGAAAAACCCTTGCAAGAATAGCAAGAGAATTAGGTCCTATCGCAGGTGTGGTCTTCAACTTGTTGAGCACAGCTCTGAAGGGGGGGGGGAAAGGACTAAGTTTCTTAGCTAACAATCTTTGCATATTAGCATTAGCATTAACTTGGTTTGTATACGACTTGTACAAAACAAAACGTTAACAGAAAAGATAAACTACTACTAAATAATTGGAAAAGTTAATACCAGGTTTTAGAAAACTAAAGTTTAGTGATATCAAAGCTATTAGAACAAAACACAACATTAGGTTTAATCCAAACAAAGCGAATCCTAAGGAAGAAATCTACGTGGACATTCCAAAGTTGAGACCTGATACTTGTTTAGTTCCTGATAGTTTAAACTTGAAGTTTGACTTTAAAAACAAAAATGATAAGTCTTGGTTTCTTAATAATCTTGGAAGATTACTTGTAGAGAGACTGACCGTAAGTGTAGGAGGTAAAAATGTTTATGATAACAATGGACAAAGTGAACTAGAAGTGTATAAAGACTGGTGGCTTCCTGACAATGTTCGAGATGAACTCGTAGAGTATGGAATTGCCAATGAGAATACGAGAAAGTTAATTTCAGGTTCTGAAGACGGAGCAAAGACTGGAAATAGTCATAAGATTTCAGATGCTTTGATGCAAACTGTTCATGGAACAAAACAAAAAATTAAACGCAATAAAATTATAGGCGATCATGGACAACTAGCACCTTATGGTATGGTGCATAACTTTCAGTTTAAAATCACACTACCCAAAGCGGAAAAAATCATGATGGCAAAAACAGGAAAAAGTGTTGAAGGATACACCTGGGAGAACATTGAACTTGAGTATGAAACCATTGAGAATGAAACTTTAGCTAGCCAAGCTTGTCTGGATATAGCACTGGAAGAAGTCTAAGTTTTGAGCATGTTACTTTAATGAAAACTTTAGAGTGGGATAAAGCGAGTACTCTTGTGAAAGAGACTGTCAATCTTCCAAGAAATTGTACAGCAGCGATTGTCATGTTATTTAAAAATGAGACTGTTACGGATAGTGAGGAATATCTATATCCTAACATAAAATCAGTTAAAGTTACTATTGAAGGCGTTCCAAATTGTATTTATAGTCAAGGATTTCAAAAAGAAGACTTGTATCCCGAAGTGACAAGATTCTTCAGAAACCAAGACCTTAAAACACATGACGATTAGAAAGTTCTTTAAAGATAAATTCGCCCTGGTCATTGATTTATGAATGATAAGTGACAAAAACTTTATTGGCTCTGGGAAAAAACTTGTCAATACACAAAATGGGGTTCTACTTGAAATTGTTAAAAAAGCCACGCCAGCAAATGTACTTTGTAAGATATTTGTAATATAGTGATGGGTTGGTTGGTTTCAAAAACAAAATCATTGAGAATGTGCAATACTAAATAAATGAGACATATATCAGATTATTTCGATTTTGAAATCTGAAGAGTTTTCAAAATCAGATGAAACTATTGATAAGTTAACTTACAGAGTAAGAATAAGGATGCCTTAGAGATATATCTAACTTGGAAAACTTGGTATTTTTTAGCTTGCAAAGAATGCCCTGTTTTTCTTCTTTAGAGATGTCATCTAAATAGTCATCAAAAATTGTGTTCATATCTTTTTTGCTTGGATTGTAAAATGAAACAAGTCTAGACATATTTTCACGATAAGGCTTGGCAATGGAACAAAGTTGTTGCATAATCACAATAGTACTTAGTCCATAGTGTCTTGCTGAAAACGCCAACTTTACTAGCTCAGAAGTTCGATCTTTTACAAATTTCCCCGAGGCACATTCATCTAAAATAATAAGAGACTTTGTTCCCTTTGAAAAGCCTACAATGAAAAGACTCCACATCATTATGATCACAACTTATAGCAAAAAAATTTTCATTACGGCCATATTTCCAATTTTGATAAGTCGCATTCCACTCATAAGTTGGACAAATGAGAAAAATATAATCATAATGTTTGATGTACTCTTGCTCAAGAAGATTAAGTAAATAATAAGTTTTTCACAACAAGTAAAGCCAACGATTATCATATTAAACGGATCTTTTGTAGTGTTAACTCTTAGAGGTTTAAACTCTTTCGTATTGCTTGATAGTTCTTTTATGACACCTAATTCTTTCACTCTTTCGTTTTTGTTGTTTGTGATTCTTGATATTCTTCTTCTTTATTTATAGTCTCATTAGTTTTCTGTTCAGTTATTTTCTTATTAACAACATGTTTTTCTACAATGATTCCTCCTGTTAAAACACCAACTAGAGGAATCCATGGCGTAACGTACTCTAAAAGAATTTTTACGTCCTGTCTCAATGGCTATTCGCTGAAAGCTCTTTACCTAACTTAGTAGAGTTGTCAACGAGTTCAAGACGATGCATAAGATTTCAAAAATTTCCAATGATGGTGTCCATCAACATTTCATTTGTCTCAACAAATTGTGCGCGTTGATAGTCATTATATATTTTTTCAAGCGTTTTCTCTGGCGTTTTCTTGATGTAACTTTGAGTATGTTTGATCTCTTTTGCGTCTGCTAGTTTTAAAAGTTCTTCACGTAGCGTAGGCTCCATTTATTTAGTAGGTACTTACTCTTCCTGTTTACCAATACTCTCCAAAAAGGCTTCATTTACAAGCAGCACAATGTCTTCGTTCTCGTGTTCAAATATACAATCAGACTCATCAAAAGCCCTCTCACAAAGTTTAGTTTGTGGGACTTTTCCAATCAACTCGTTACAAAATAATTTTGCTTGCGTCATAGATCCACTATTTATGTTAAATACAAACAATTCTATGATATTACTCTTAATTGTTTCTTTCTCGACTTCCAGATCCTGTAAGAGTTTTTTCTTACGTTTTAGTTCTTTTTCATACTGATGTTGTCCATAATTGAGACGTCAAAAGAATACCCACCCGCTCGCAGTCTACCGATGATTCTATTCGTTTGTCTACGTAGGTTTTAATACTTTACATCTGCCTGTTTTTTCCATTCTTTTTTTATAAATCTTCCAAAATTTATCGCATTATTTATAAGCAGTAACAACATGATTGCCAATAAAGTGTTTTTTTCTAAGAATGAGTCTACTTTGAATAAAATTTAACATACTACACGTTATCTCTATGTTTGGATCCTGAAATATTTCAAGCGGTGTCTTATTTCAAAAGTTATTCTCTTCCATGTACTGATCTATATCTTTAATCTTACCTATACAAATTGGTTTTCTCATACTATACTCATACATAAAGTCAATAAATATAAGAATCCTATTAAGGTCAACTTGTAAACTATAGTCTTGTTTCCTTCTTACTAATACTCGACTGGGGTCTTTGTAACTAAAAGCGTAACTTAGTTCTTCTGTTTCACAAAACAACTTTTACACACTTTGTAGTTTTTATTATAGTCAAAGTCTCTACCTAAACATATATAACACCAATCATAGACGCACTCTTCTTTAAACCATTCATGCAGGTTCTCTTTCATAATTTTAAAAGCCTCCTTATCCCTAAAATATATTACTTCTGTCCTTTTAGTATTTTCATCTATATAAGATACACTGAAGTTTTCTCCACTCTCCTGTGTCTTAATAAAATTAGGTGGAAAGTATTCTTCTCTAAATTCTTCTATCGACCATATATTTCTCGGATATTTTAAATAATTTCTTTTTAACGGACCTAAACTTTCATAAAAATCATTAATCTTATCATATTCTTCATTACTTATAAGTAAATGTTTTCTTCCTTCTAGCTCACCCTTTTTAGGTAAAAATATTTTACATCTATCTTTCCGCTAGGCTTAGGTTTACTTTTCATTTTTATTACAAAACTTTTTAAATCACGTAACCTTTTTTCTTGTTCTGAACTCTTAAGTTGTCGCACCAATAGAGCCGCGTTTCTTTTCTTCTTTCCTCAAAAATTTCGAGTTTTTCTTTTTTATAACACGGCTCTTTTTTTTCTTCTTTATAACACGCTGTTCTTCTAATTTTTCTTTCTTGCTAGTTCAAATTTCTTCTTCTCTATAGAATCTACAATTTCTTCAATTTCCTTGTCGCGGTGCCTCATTATTTTTTTTAACTGTTTCTCTAAATTTCTTTTTACTACTGTTTGTCTAGCTTTCTCTTCTATAACCTTTTGAATGTTAATTTCCTTATTGTAGCTCTTATTCTTTGCCTCGTCCTTGTGGTTACGTGACCCTCTACGTTTGTCTAGTTCTATAAGTCTCAGTATAAGAAAGATTTGATTTTGATTTTGTGAGCTCATATTTTATTCTTACTTATAGCTTTGTCATTTTTTCCAAAAAGTTTCAATTTTGAAATCTGTGCACTGATACTCATTTATTTGTTAAAGCAATACTTTTCTGTTCTCATTTTATAATCTATGAGTCAATCATATTAACCAATCAAAACTTAGTATAAAAACGTGTTTAAACACGTTTTAGAACATGTCTAGACATGTCTGTAATAGTATTTTGTTAAAACTCATCAAAAATTAGGGGAATCCCCTAATTTTTGAGCCAGAAGATCATTTGGAACATTCTGGAACAAAAATGTGCCAAAACCCCCTGTTTACACTACTCATGTCAAATACCGGAAAATCTAGAACAGTCTTCTTTGGTTAACTCCACAGCTCTAACAGAGGTGCGAAAAGTGTCATGGGCCAGAGTGCTCAAATTACCACACGAGAAAAAGATTTAGATTGTCGTTAGCGACAACTTCGCAACCTCATACTATGGTATATATAGTGTTCAATGTGCGATTTACTCCACACCAAAACGCTGGTGCCCATAAGTGCTAGACGCTTTCCTTGATGTCTACAAAGTTAGGCTGTGCATTGAACTTGAACAAAAGCTTTTACCTGGGCATTTGACAAAATGTTGTTAATTCATAGAATTACGAGAGGTTCAAAAAAGACACGCGCACAACATTTTAAGGAGCTGGAATTGCAAATCCTCAAAGAAAAAGGTTTACTAAGTCAAAGTCCGCTCAATACAAGTGAGAAGCAAGCAAGAGGCCGTCGACTTTATGACCAGTATTTGTACAGTAATCAGGACTGTCTCTTCTCAGAACAAGTTTAAAACACAGCATTATATACCTTGTGATGTATAGTCACCAAGCCATACCACATCCCTTTGGTAAAAAAGCGTTTCCATTTAAGCTTCTGGTAAATAAATGTCTGAGCCAAACTTCTCCTCATGGCTAGGATCGAAAGTGTTCCAGAAGTCATGTCTAACGATAGAACCCTAAAAAAATATTAACAAATACACGGACTATTCATTACGTTGTAGTATGGAAATTAGGTGAAACGGAGATACTGTTCTTTTGTGACATCCAAAAAACAGATTTGGCTCCTCATCCTAAAAATATTAGCTAAAACTATTAATTAGTTACATTTACATACATATATACACAAATTACATACATATCTATATACATTTTAGGATAACCTAATTAGTGCTAGTTCTTTTAAATGGATCTTAAGAGACATTAAAAATTGTCTGTAGTCTGAACAGTTTCTAATACTGTCGGAAGATCATTCAAAGCTTTAGCACAGACTTGTTGAAATGTTCCTGATACTAAAAGTATGGTCAGTTGCGTATCACCAGAGGTTCTAACAGGCCTCGCAGGAATATGTTGCTGTGATGGAAGATACTCCAGCCAATTCTCCCGGTGAATGGCCTTATGTGCCAGTTTTAGAAAATATACTAGTAGTCAATTACGAATCTAACTAATTTTTGTAAAGTGCGTGTAAGGAAGCATGCTAATTTCAGAGCCATTTTTTTACATTTTATAATCAATGCACAGTTGTTCTCCGAGGAAAAAGTGTTGGCAGATGAAATCTAACGGCTTTCGATCATTCTGACGAGTGCGTGAGCAAATTATTGAGTTCGAAGATGTTATTTTCAGGATTTCGTATGAAGGCTCAGTGTGTATTTGCTACAATTATTTCTTGGAAAAAACATGCACAATCAGCGGGAATTCGGTAGGCTATAACATTTGAGGGTGGAGCATATTGTTTGTGCAACCAGGTATGCATCAACTCAACTTAGCCATCTCAGCAATTTGTTACTCCGCCTACCCCGTAGGGGTGCGGAGTCTTAAAATGGGCTCGGGTCTGTAGTCTTGGAAATCGCTAGATAGTATACTTCAAAATAAGGTTTCCGCGAGGAGTCTGGGACGAGTTAGCTAATATCTTCGGAAA
>JAODVM010254272.1:0-29433 GCA_025400095.1 Phenganax marumi | reverse complement strand
AGGTTAATGGCGGCCACTTACGGCAAAATCATAGGCTTGAAGACTTAGTCGGACATCTGTTAGTCTCTAATCTGTGCTTATACATTGCTATCTGCAGCCCGATACAAAATAGCGCAGATACATGTACGCCTCGCGTACCTATTTTTATAAATAAGGCAATTAAAGTAAACGAATTTTTGCATTCTTTTGTTCATGCCATTTCCTTGTCAGTCACAACCAGTGGTCACAACTCCTTGAACAATTCCTTCTTTTGCTAAAAATTCCTCTTTTCGGGAGAAAATCCTTGCAAGTGGAAGCCCTGCGCCATGCACACTCGTTCTAGAATCTGATTGGCTGAACTCAAACACGTGAATACATCTCGCAATCCTATTGGTTAAGCTACATAAGAGTAAGCGCATTGACTGAACCCACAAAAGAAATGAAAGGAAATCTTGTTCTCCACAAAGGAAATCTTTCATCACTCAGCTATTAAATGCATTTAAAATACAATGAATGGTTCGAAATGTTACAAAAGCATTTTCATTCTACCAGATCACAAGAATTCTAAAATATTAACAACTGTTTTAAACAGCAAAGTATACGATTATTTACAATAAAAACACAAGACTATAATTTGGAAACTATTTCGTGACTATAATACCATAAAAGCTCTAGTTTTGCACGCCCTAACTGCATTTAGACTAAACTTTTAGTAAAATCAATTCACAACTTGTGCCATGCATATTACATATAGCTAATACCTCAATACAACATGCATTTATATTCCATTAAACACAGCTGTCTGTTCGTAACAGGGATAGACTACTGTGTTAATGGACACAAAAAAACGTTTATCCAATTACTCGTGAAACGACTATTAGTATTAAAGATTTCACTAGCACACGAGCAAGTGAAATCTTTGAGAAACGTTTTGAGGAAATCTTGTTGGTTGTAGTGCCAGACCTTAAATTCAATGACTATGTCTTCACCACACAAGACACAAGAACTTAAAAAAGATAGCGGTTATAGAGGTATAGTGATTGGAGGCTTCTCCCATAAAAAGTCATTTCTATAAAACTGGTGTACGAAAGCCTCCTAAAAGATTCTAAAGTAAAGTTTCTACTTTCTACTTCTACTTTTGTTAGCCAGGATCAAATAAAGTCCATTGCCTCTTGGTTTCTTCTTCACGCGAAGTCGGTCACATCGACAATTTTTCTTTGAAGGTTAAATTCAAAGAAATGGTCATCCTAAATGTATTGCTCCACACAAAGCATCAACTTTCCAAGGGCAGACCTGCATTGCAACCAATATTGTGTAGTAATTGTAGGACTGTACTACTAATACTAATACTATATAGAAAGAAATAGTAGAACTATAATACTAATGCTATATAGAAATAGTAGGACTATAATACTAAAATAAAAAAAATCACAATTAACGCTCTTCACAAGCGTTTTCTTTCTCAATTAGACATTTAAAGAGCAAGACAACAACTTCTACATAGATTTAAGATCAAAATCATGGCTACAATATAATTTCTGTTTGAACCATAAAATGAGGTTTAGCCTTGACAAATAAAAGTCTAGAATACGCGACTTTCTGCACACGGGATTATGCCTACATACGACGTAGCAATGCTTTCTGAAGTTTAGTTGCTCCTTCCCTTCAACAAAGACCACTTGCAAAATTTTTGTCCTGAAGAAGAAGCAAGCTCCATGAGCAGGCACTCCGGTTTTCACTTGAATTACCGTCTACACAAATGGTGGAAATCGTAGGAGTGAGACACATACAGATCACGAGAACAAAACTTTATAATTCTACAGCTACAAAACTTGCTAAATTCCTGTTATAAAGCTAAGAAAGTTACTAGTTTTTGCTGTGTTAAACGAATTACAATACAATGAAACGACAATGCACGGCTGTAGCATATGAGCCATTGACCCATTATTGTCATAAATAACACAGGAAGGTGGAAATTTATGGCCAAACTCGAACTATCATTTGTACATGTAGTCTGACAGCAAATGTCAGAACGATTTACTGGACAAGACGTTACAAGTCTCTTAGTATAGAACCATGCATAACAGTAGAACTAGGAAGATTTGTACTGAAAGAACAAAAAAAAAACATGAAACAGAAAATAGAAATTAAATGGAAATATAATATACCGACAAGATGTGCCACATCCGGTGAACCAGCCAGAATATCAACCAAATAGAGAACAACTACCACCAGGTGTTCCAGTTGACTTGACTTTCTATGCCTTGACTCGTATTCTAGTAAAACATTAAAAAGTCTAGTGAAAGCAACAACTTTAACTTCAGCAGCCACATCCATAAAAGTGATATGCTTGTTTAATAGTTTTGTCTTCCTACACACATCTTCGAAAATTTTGAACCATTGTCCCATTTGGTAGTAATTATTATCACTTGCCTTTTCATTCACGATTCGCAAACAAGCCAAAGCATGATTCTTCATCACTGTGCGAAAAATTAAAAGCACAGGATTATATATCAACTAATTAACGGAAAATACAACCTGTTATGTTTGGAACCCTGAAGTTTCAATTCAGGCTACTTCACTCTACAACCCCATTGACAGGCAAATCATTACCTATATTTTCTACTCTGTCTGATGCCAGTTTGTTTTACTCATCAGGGGAGATGTCTTGCCAGTTATTGGGTAAGGATGCCATCACATACAGTTTCCACCCCACCAAAGGTACTATATGAAACACATGGTAAAACTTGCACCATGCACCACAGAAGCAGAAAACAAGTTTCTATAGATTGTAAATGCATAATAAGCATTGCCAAACTGCCAAAGGTAAAAAACGTGAACCGGAATTGGATACATACATACAATCCACAAGGTACACTTCCAATGCAGAAATTGGGGCCCTCAGCCTGTGCCCTAGCTCACTGGAAATTCTTGTCAAGTGTTGTTTTGCCAACATTTATAAAACATCTCAAAATTCTCTCTCCTCAATGTCAGTAATCTTGTACTCCAACAGATCTTTGCCATTTCAGAATAATTCCAGAACTGTGAAACAGGAAAAGACATAATTATTAAAAACTTATTACTTCAGCCAAAAAGTAATCAACTGTTCTACCCAATTTTTCAAAGCAATTAAAACATACGTCCATTAATTCTGTAAAAGTGCAGTCAGGAATTGTTTACAAAGTATACTTAACTTACCCTACGTTTAGAAATTAATTAGCAATGTTCACAAACTCTTTTCATAGTCACCTAATAACATGAAGCTTCTTATATTCGAACAATAGTGAGATTTACCATTTAAAACAAGAATTAGTGGACATGAATGAAGTAGGATTCTTCGAGCAATAGTTAATTCTGCACGTAGAAACCTAATTAGAAAACTTAAATGTTTTACAGCCTGATTGAATTCACCACTTTCATAACCAATTTCCTTCCAGTCCTTTTAGACATAGACACTAACAATCATATGCACATAGCTTACTTAACTTATACACCAGGGCAAGAAATCTTGAAACAATTGAACTTTGAAGAACTTTGCAACCTACACTTCGGCAAATAAACTAATCTATATGGAAACTCAAATTCAAGCAATAACCTTTAATGATATATTTTACACTTAAAATGAACTTAGATGTACATAGAAAGTACAAAGATCCCTTAATTGTCCTCAATGCACATCCTCAACCACAGCCTGTGCTAGGCAAAACTTTCCAACAGCTTAATTTCGTCTGCTTCTCATATCTCTTAAGGTGTTATTCTTCACTGGGAGGCTTAGCTACGGCCTAATTGTTTCTAGTTCTTGAGACTTAATGACTGAACCGGATTGCTAAGGACCTAAAGTATTAAAACAGGAACAGTTTTTAGTTTGAATCGAGTAGTAAGCTCAGTTTGCTGCTTGAGAAGAAAGCAGTCAACAACACCAGTTTCATAGCTAAGCACAATAAACATTATCTTGCATTATATACTAAGAATGAGTTTGATTGATCTGGAAACATTGCTGAAACCTTGCTTGAATAGACTTGTTGATCAATCTGATATGTTTTTAGTCGACTGGTTTAACGAAAATACAAATATATACTTACAACAGGGACAAATGCTTAATAAGGAGCGCTTCGGCCACCGCTGGGTCCATAGCGTCCATTGCTCGTGCGTGATGGGCCAAAATTTGAAGCTTGTTGAGGAAACTGGCCATACATGTTTCCACCATATCCACCATCATACCCACCATACCCATAACCACCACCATATCCACCTCCATAGCCACCCATGCCACCAAACTGGTCTGCACCTCCCCAGCCACCGGCATTACCAAACTGACCAGCATTGCGACCACCTCCTCGGGAACTACGACCGCCTCTACCCCCGCGCATACCACCACGGCGTCCACCAGAACCATCCTTAGGCTCGGCCTTCTTCAACTCGACACGACGACCACCAATATTAAAATGCTTCACGATCACAACTTTGTCAGCATCATCCTCCGAGGCCATGTCAAGAAATGCAAACCCGCGGGGCTCCTGCGTTTCTTTGTCTTTGATGATGTCCACTTTCTGGATCTTGGCATTCAGGTTCTCTCCAACTTCGAGCACATGGTTTTCAATGACTTCCTTTATCTCATCCTCCGAGGTGACTTCCTTCGGTAAGCCACCAACAAAGATCTTGTTGGTACGAACATGGTTTATCTCGTTCTTCTCATCGCGGGGTATGGCATGTTTCACTTCGACTTCTTTGTCTGCCAGAGTATGAGGACGGCTGGCGCAACAGTGGTCAGTGTCTGCCAAACGGTTGTACGTGACAAAGCCAAACCCTCTGGAGTTTTTCATCTCATCTTTGATAACAACACAATCATTCAGGCTCTCGTCCTCAGTGAACTGCAAAAAGTATTCAGCCAACTCTTCGTCGGTTATGGATCGGGGAATACCTCCAATGAAAAGTTTGCACAAAGACTTCAATTCTCGCTCAGCTTGATCTTCACCACCACCACTCATCTGAAACGAAGCGGCATTTGAAATTAGACCATCATACAAATACTTTGGCATTTTCAATTTCAAATGACGCCAACATTCGCTTGAAAGAAAGAATTTCAAGACAAGCCAATACAAAATCATGGATAGCAATTAAAGCTCTTCTATGCGTCAACCATCCAAATAAACATTTCACTTTCACACAGTAGCCTGCTGAGCGCCATTTTACAAGAAAGCGACTTGCTTTATTTTCACGCACAAATAACTATTTTTACGCGTTTTTGTTCACTAAGATAACAAAAAAAGCTCTGTTTAATGTTTGAAGACAGTATTTTAACATAACTAACTTTTAATTTCTTGTATTTCGTCCAAAAATTCAACAATTTTCATCCAAACAAAATTCACACCAATGTCCAAAGAGGAACGTGCTCACGCTTGTAAAAAAGTCCTTTCTCCCATTGGTCCAAAATCAGTCACATGTTGTTTTTGAGCATTCCTATTGGCAGATGACAAGCTAGTCACTATTCTTCTCCTAGAGTGATCACGAGCGGTCATGTGACAAGAATGGAAATATATCGCAAAAGGTTTGCAAATTATTCTGGGTTTTTTGGCAATTATAACGCGGTTTTGATTCTTTGTACCCAAAACTAATGTGCGCTTTTCTATTTTATCCTGTTTATAAAGATGTGAAGAATTTGAAGATGTCTGTTTTGGAGAGGGCGACATCGATTTTGAGCGTTTGCGCGCCCTGTGTTTTCATGGTATGGTGACAATGGTGTAGAAAATAGCTTACCGTTTTTGAATACAATTTAACGCAAACATTTGCACGGCAGCATAAAAAACGGTCAAATATTGCCTCTTCCACTATTATGTTGCAACAATCTAAAATCAAAGAGTTTATGTACGTGACTTCGACGTTCCCTGTTTCCAACACTGATCTGTAACAGTTCTGTTGCTGGAATGATACCCTTGCAAGTGCAAGACATTCTAGTGGCCATACTATGCTGCTGTTGCACAAAACGATATTGCATGCCAGTTACTTTGGAGCCTTTTGCCTGTTGAGTTCTCATAGCTCGTCATTCCCTCTGGCCAAGATTTTTTGTTTTAACTCAAAGGACATACCAACTTTGCATTGTTGCCATGCAAATTAGCTGATGTTCAGCTAGGAGTACCTGGCCTGACACGCTTGTCGTTAATTGATTGATTGTAAATCTTTCCAGGTATTTCTGACAAAGGCGGTGTTCGATCACTTTGCTGGAAAGTATGAAAAATACAAGCTATAAACATGCAAACACATGTATATTGTGCAGTGCTTGGTTATGCAAAAGTTTAGTATATGTTTTGAAATCAATAGGATTACACATTTGCTTTTGATAGGTGCTATTAAACTATTTGCCTTTGAAAAAAGATGAGTGGTCAAAGTTTCTAAATAAGCAAAGGTATGATTTCTCTGGACCATGGTACACTAATCAAAAGCCTCTATTTTTCCATGGTGAGCTTGTACAATTCTATTTTCAGAAATACATATAAGCAGTATGTGAATGAAATTATTGTTGAACCATTTAAAGGGAAGGACATTAGTAAACCGGATGAACTAATAGACCATGTGAGTTTAATAATCTACTAGGTTTTTACTTACAATTTGCAACAAATTTTATGTTAAGTACTATTCTCCTTTGGCAGCCACTTAACCCCAATCCATCGAGTCAGTGGCAAAAGTATTTTAAAGAAAATGAGACATTACTCCAAATCGACAAAGATTGCAGGTAGTGACGTACGTATGAGCAAAGTCTTCTCTGAAAAACTTGTGGGGAAAAACAGACTTTTTAGTGCAGTGCAAACTCCGGGTTTTTTACCTCCGGCTCCGGCCAAAAAAAACTCTGGCTCCGGGAAAACAAGCTCCGGCTCCAGCAAAAAATTTCCTGCTCCGGCAAATTCGTGAAAATTTGAAGTATTATGGAAATTTAACATTTCAAAATGGAAGCACCATCATAAATGGATTGCAATATTTTCATGTGAATTTTTACTCTTTTCTGTCAATACTAATCGTGTGTTGCTCGGAGTATTTTTTGGCCGGGTATTTATCAGATTTAGTGGGATGTTTACCAAAGTCTGACAGTAGTCGCCAGAAAATAAGTGCTGCCAGAGTTTTGCCGGAGCTGAACTAACTCCGGCTCCGGCACACAGCACTAAGACTTTTTAAACTTTTTCCATGCAGATATTCTTTGAAACCCTTATGCTTCAAAGGCTATTCTGCTGTAAAACTAAATTTCTTTCGTAGGAGACTTCTACCAGACATATCATTCTTCCAAAGTGCAACAAAATATCCGAAGAAAGAACTAATAGGTAACATGTCATTTAAGCTTATTGTTGCTCGGGTAATGGATTTCAATGACTATTCGTTTCGTGATATCTTTGTACAGGTGATGACAAAGACTTCCCAACATTAAGAAAACGGATTCAAACATCTTATCTTGAAGCAACAAGTGTCAATACTAACCGGATGGGAATTACAAATGTATATTTGCTATTCATTAGCACTTGTGTCCATATTCACCTGTAAAACTGACCAAAGATGTTTGTATGAATTTAGTTTACTGTTACAAAACGTCGGCAAAATGACGAGTATGTTGTTATCCTTGAAGAAGGGGAAGAAGCTCATTGGGAAGTATGTATAAAAGTTACCCATGAAGTGCTTATTTGAATGCAAACAAAGTCCGAAAAAGCATTTTTATCTTTCTATTTTAGGTTGTAGAAAGAATATTGTTTATCTATGCTAAACTTAATCCTGGGACCTCATATGTACAAGTAAGACTATATCAGTAAATGGACTTACGTATTCAGACATTGGTGATCACGGTCAGCCATCTTTCTGCAATTTTAGTTTGAAAAATTTTTGTTGTGTTTTTAGGGAATGAATGAGATAATTGGTCCCTTGTATTATATTTTTGCTTCAGATCCTGATGAAAAATGGCGAGGTTGAATGATTTCTTATTTTAAACCAAAAGCACTTGAAATTTCTAACTACAAATAAGAGTTCTGATTGACCAGTCATTTACTAACTGGAGTTCTATTTCTCTTTTTTTTTAGAATTTGCAGAACCAGACTCATTTTTTTGTTTCATGAATCTGATGTCTGAAATCCGAGATTTCTTCATAAAAAGCTTAGATGAATCTGCTATTGGAATAGGTCTGTGGAAAATATCTATATATATAATAACTCTACAATCATTTTTTAGACTGAATTTCTCAAACTCTTAAAACATAGGTAGTACTATGAAAGAATTGATGAATATTTTACAAGATTGTGATTTTGAATTGTGGCAATCGCTGGTAGGTGGAAGATCTTAACCCCAAAATAAATGGTGGGATATCCTTCTAAGTGGAACTACTAAAGTATTTTGTAATGAAAACTGGAAACACGGTATCTCTTCTTTCTCTTGTGGCGTAGTCAGATCAAGAGTTGAAGCCTCAATTCTACAGTTTTCGTTGGATAACAGTTTTGCTAAGTCAAGAATTCCCACTTCCTGGTGAGTGAGTACATGCATGACTAGACTTTGAAGGATCTCAACAAAAACTTACTAGTTTTTACTATATTTTCCTCTGTAGATGTCATTCGATTGTGGGACTCACTGTTTGCCGATTCACAGAGATTCGAATTTCTAATTTATGTCTGTTGTGCAATGTTAATGTAAGTAGATATGTGAACAAATGCTTTGGTCCAGTTTTCAAACCGTACCTCCAATGACTGGATTGTATAAAACACCAAACATGCTTTCTGTTTTTTATAGAGTTATCAGAGATCAATTATTAGTAGGTGATTTTGCTACAAGTATGAAACTAGTGCAGGTAAAGACATCAAAAACTTTGGATGGCAGATTTTCTCTAATATGAAAATTTTAAAATTTTGAATGCAAAATCCCAATTTTTTTTCTTTTTCAGAACTATCCAGAGACAGATATCCATGTGATTTTAAGCAAAGCAATGGATCTTAGGAGGCCGCTCAAAACAATCGTGACTAATAGAGCAAAGAAAAGGCAAAAAAGATGACGCTATTTCCTTATATAAGATAGACAGTGGAATTTTGTACATACAATTAATAATAACTCATGCACATTGTACACGATAAATATGTTTGTTATTATAGCTTTTTTGTCCATCACTCAGTTGTGTTGCGCGTGACATAACGATGCGACTGAATTTCTTGAATGTGTCATTTATATATATATATATAGCCATATTGGAAATATAATTTCGAGAGCTTGTTTTATATTTTTCATGAGTGTTTATAGACGTAAACTTTAGTTTGTCTAACTTTTCATGCTTAAAATGAAAACTGTACCAACGCTTGAGGACGCATGAACGAAAAAGGTCATGGTTATTTCCCGCTCAATGAATCTACCTGCAGCAAACTGCTTTACGAAAAATGCTTGAAAACTAAGTTTGAAACAGTAGATATAGTTGGATCGATCAACAGCAAAAACCTGAAAACGGTACTGCTTTTCTTGATAAGTTTGAATCAAGAAACTTCCTTAAAGTTGTAGGAAAAAATCATTCAGTTCTACGGTTCAAAAAAACTGCGGATAAGCTTGAATGAGCTGCATCTGCAGCATGACTAAATGTTCAAAACAGTTGCGCAAACATTCACTAATTAAAAAACAACATTAAAACCATGTTCTTGGTAAAATTTCTACCGTATAAAATTACACGCGCGTCAACTTTGGAAAAGAGATAATTTGTTCGAACACGACAATTGCAACTGAAAGTTGTTCTAATAAGATAAAATGAGACTACATGATGGAGAAGTCAATGCGATAGTTTTTCTTGGCTGCATGTTGACCATAATAACGTGCTCGGCAACGATATTGTATTTTCGTACAAGTTGTCTAGTAGAGCAAGTAGCACTGAGCGAAATGATGAAATCAAGAAGGGACATTAAAGAATCGAGGTCATATACGCCAATGACCATTATGCGACGACAACAACGAAGTAAGATCATGGACATTGTTCGGGTTAAACGTATTGAATACGAAATATCGACAAAAAATGACGATTTCATGTGATTATGAGAAACATAATGCAATAGTTTGGGAATGAGTCAAAATCTTTGTAGCCTTTTTTCTGCTTAAGCAAACTTGTGACGTCACTGGAGGTATACTGCATGTTGACTTGACCAAAGTCGTTGTTCAATCTTTTTTTGTTCATGTTTACAAAACTTGTGAACAGTGACGATATAAAATATATAAAATATAATAACACAGAACAGTTTAAACTAACCTGCTTAGGTGGTAGCCGGTAGAAAATTTGGATCCAAGTAGTTATATCCTTTGGATGTCTCCCCACCAAGTTTAGCATAATCTCCATCAACAAACTCACCCACAGTCCAATCAGCCGTCCCCGCTGAGTCATCACATGGTTTACTTGGTGCATTATTCTGTAGAAAGAAAACGCAGATGGTGGTTAACATGCAGCTATCATTTCTTCTAATTCTTTTCATCTTTACATGAAGTAGTTCATATGTACAGTAGGCACTTACACACCACATTAAGCACCACACTCTACCATAGACGGATTTTCATATTTTTACTGGGGTGGTGCAATAAAATTTAGGGGGGTGAGCTGGTAACAAAGTGACATAATACAAAGTGTCACCAAACCAAGGTAAGGTCTACATTCTAGGGGCAGTCGGTTGGAGCTGCCTGGATCTCTACTTTTCTTGTTCTTTGTTATTTTTTTAAACCCTGTAAAGTAAAAATCTGCAGTTCGACTGGACTATTTATACGTCACGTCAAAACTTGGGGAGTTACAAAATTTTTTTGAAGGGGTGAACAATTTATTTAGGGGGGGGTGAAAACTGATCTTGGCAGGGGTGCCACCCCCCTGCATCCCCCAGAAAATCCGTCATGCACTCTAGCACTCTAGACTTACTATATGTTTTTGGGAACGTTTTCTCTTCAGTTTCTTCAGTTGAAGTATTTCCCAATATTCCTTAGTATTACGAAGTTCTGTTGGTATACTTTCATCATCCTGGAAAAAAGAAATTTCTAGAAATTTTCTTAACCATGGAAAACGTCCACCAAATTAACTTGCAGTATGTCTCAAGAAAAGTGAAACGTTTTACTGCTTAAAGACAGTCGGTTTGGACTGAAATAATTCAAGCAATTCATTTTGTAGCTTTTTGTATTCTGCCTCATGTTCAACTTATAAAAACATACCGAGACGTCAGCAAAATCATCCGACAAATAGTCTGATTTTTCATTGTCCTCCATGTACACTCGAGGTTTATACGAAGGAAAGAAGGTGGAGTTATGAAAGCTCACAGCTTGTTGTTGAGGGTTACGACTTTTTGTTGCAACTTGCTGAAAACAGAAAAACAAAATTGTTAGTATTACCACAAAGGATGATCCCAGCTATTGAGTAAATATTGATCCAGACAAAAAGAACAAAATCCTTCATCACAGCTCCTAAAACTACATGCATTTTTTGAAGCAAAATATTATTAAAAAACATAGCCCTACAAATGGTTCCAAATGATTATGTATACAATTCTTGTATTTCATGAGAACAAAATAACCATGCACTTTTGAGCCGAAAGTGGTTATAACTTTCGCACACAATACAAACATATAAATAATTTGCAAATTTCATAGGGCTATATTTTCTGCATTCCACAATATTTCAAAACAAATCTCTGCAATTTCTATGTATTCTAAGATGCACTTTTATGCTGTGATGATGTGAAGATCTAGATCAAGATTAAGTCAAAAACCAGAATCACCCACTCATCATATAGAAAGCCTTCCCCTGTGATTAGTAAGATCATCTGGCAGTAGACAGAGCGAAATGCTTACTTTTGGCAACACCTTGTTTAAGTTGGGCTCACGTCCTGGTATTGGCAGACCTGATCTTGCTAACTTGATGAAATATTTCTGAACACGACTCGCGACCTATCATTGAAATAAACATAAAATCGCATTGAGTCTAAGCATCCGTTTCACTCGTTTCATTTAAAGATGTCTGGCTTAGCTTCTATCATGCTGTACCTGTTTGGGTGTCCTGTTTCCTAAAGCATGCGCAATCTTGGACCAACGTTTTGCTTCCACAGGTTCTTGGGGGAAAACCTGTAGCAGGCGTTCCAATTTTCGCTAAACGGAACGTAGAACTATATCGTATTACTACAATCAAGTTTTCCCCACTATTATATTCTGGCATTAAACCACTAAAAGGTCAAGCACATCAGACACTTGGTTGAATTTCAAGGAAGCTAGTTACCTGTTCTTCAGTCGTCCACGGTTGATTGAACGTCACTGGTTTGTCACTCGTGGCAAGTTTTCCTCGAACATAACGACAATTGTCCATACTTGGTGTAAATCTGGATCAATAAAAGGTGAATGTGAGTTGCTATAGAACAAGCTCAAGAGCATGGGGCGTTCGACGGAGTCAGTGGTGTAGCTAGAGGGGGGGGGGCATGGGGGGCAACTGCCCCCCAATGGATGTTTGTGGTGTAGTTTGTCAGAAAACTTTGACACTTGCCGGAAAATCGAACAATATTCTTTTCTCACTAAAGGAGTGTTGATTTTGATATGCTGTTTATAAAAGGCAACGTATTTGATGCCGCTTTCTACGCATTCAATTAAAACCACGTCCATTTGGACACACCCTTTGCTGGATATTCTCAACCCTTGCCTCTTCTCAAGAAATTTCTTGCTACACCACTGGATGGAGTGAATATAAGTACCAAGAGATTAATATATGACCTGATACTCTCCTGAGAGCCTTCGCCATAAGACCCATTTGATGTACTTGATTGTTCTTCCCATCTTTGATTAGCTGTAAATGCAATAATAATGTGTTCAGATGATCAAGGATGATTCAATGCATCATAATAATACAGTTTGTCCTGCTTACCACTGAATTTATTTATGTATCAGTAAAAATTCTTGCCAGTGAATGGCTAAACATACCTCTTTCTAATTGAGCAGCTGCTCCTGCCGAGTGCCGTGTGTTATGCTGATGAAGCAAACCAAACTGAGAGAAATCCTCAATGGCTCCCGAGTATGCTTCCCAGTTTATCTGAGGCACTTTCAGAACATTTTGACGACTAGGAATATCTAATGGTTCCTAAGTGGAAACATGTACACATTACTTGTAATATTAAACTTCTAAGTTTCATACACTGTCTAATATCTAGACATACATGTACAAAAAACATAAATACATTCAATTTGTAATAACATCTACAATGATTGTCAAAGTATGACATACTATTGTAAACATACATTGTTCTGCAGTTTTTCGACAAATTTTACGGGCTTGGCCAATGCTTCTTTTCGTAGTCTGATCAGTTTTTCATAATCCTACAAATTTCAGTAAAATAGATAAGCAGAGGTTTATTGTTACAAGACAACAGGCCAGACTGGAATCTTTGCTGTGCGCGGGGAATATACTCTCCGCGCAATTTCTCAGGGCTTAGATATTATCCGCGCAAAAATTGAAAAATTGAAGGTTATCCACGCATACAAGTGTATTTGCTGATCTTACTCCGCGCAAAATTATATTTTTCATTTAAGAATAATGGCGAAAGGTTGTAAAATTTTGCGTGTTGCATGCCTCTGCCGCCGTACAACCTTGGGCCCCCCTACTCCCAAAAGAAGCTTCGCGCTTTTAGGCGCTCAACTCATGGCTCCGCCACTCGTGTTATCCGCGCAAAAATGGACACGAATATTTCTTCCCCACGCAATTTGCAAGGATTCCAGTCTGGGCTAGTCTTTGCAGCACTAGGCCTTTCACTTATTTTGAACAATTGAAAGAGCCCTTAAGTCAGTTAGCATATCTTGCACATCAAGATGTGATTCCTTATCATCTGGGTGATTACCTTTGTCATCAAATCTGCCCACCAAATCACCATACACCTGACAGCACTTACTGTAATAATCAACTTGAGACTTCTGGAATGCTTCAAAGCAGGGCTTAAAATATGTAACCCTACCTTCCCACAGACGAGGTAATCCATCTAACATTAAAGCATTATGAGCCTCATAATCTGTCCTTGCTACCTCCAGTTCATCCTCATATTGTTCAAGTTTACTTGGATTTTGTGAAGCTTTCTCCTTTTCTGTATACTTCTCAACTTTTCCTTTCAATCTCATGTACTCTTGCCAACACTGCTCTCGTTTTTTCACACCACTGTTCACGCTTGGAAATATACCATAAAACCTTTTCAACGGTTCAATCGTTGTTTTCACAACGTTTGTTGCCAATTCTATTCGATAGGACTCAAGACATTTTAAAGTTTTCGCCAATTCTTCGGCATAATTCGTTTCGTTCGTTCCTCTACTGGCGGGCATGCTGAAAATATCTTGCGCTAGTTTTTGCTCCACTTTCGACAGTTCTTCAAACGATTCGTTGCAACGCTTCATACCTTTGTACAGTTTCTTCGTGTTCGCTTCCAGATCGTTGCAATTTGCTATTTTCCGCTCAAATTCTCGGTCTACACTTGTCTTTGGCTCTACTTTCTTCTTGCTAAAGAAACTCCAACTCATTTTCAATCGCTAGATTGGTTTAAACCTCGTCAAACAAGTCTACTATTGAAAAAAAACATACTTTTTAAATAGCCCACCCTTCCCGCGGCGGCCATATTGTTTTTGTTGAGTTGTCAAAACAAGTTTTTTCTTCCCAGGCACAGCCCACGCGCAGCCTGACAAAAACGAGTGGGTAGGATGGTGGGTGCAATGAATGGGCGGGTCATAGAGACGGGATGTGTAAACTCTAGGGATGGTTGTAATCTTTTTACCAAATCTGAATCACAATCTGAAATTCACAATCACGACCATGATCACTGCCAAACGGTGATCACGACCATAATTATCACCGACACTGCATAATTACCAGTGATAAATATGATGATTCAGATAGAATTTTCATCAGTGATAATTTTGATCAGCAGTATTCGAAATACTTTGCCCACGCGCGAGTGTTCATTTTTCATTTCTTTTTGGCACATACTGTATTTCAAGCATAACTGAGACTCCCTTAGTTGCCAACTCTTATAGTTACCAAAGCTTGCGCAGCAGGAATAAGTCATTATATCTGAAGCTTGGTTTTCATGTGGTCGTAAAAAACGAAAATTAAAATATAGAAGAATATTTATCATTGATCTGTCACTACTCGCATTATATTAAATAGCAAATAATAGGTTCATGGAATGCAAGCATTCATGAAATTCAATATTCAAGATAAAAAATATTATGTTTATTATAAATATATATCCGTTCTTCTTAATTTATAATTTCATTCAGTTGTCCAACTTCGTTTCGCCTCTTTTTCGCTTTTTTAGCATTTCTACAAGAAATTTGTACCTCGCCACACACTCCTCCTGCAATGAACAGAAACATTTGTCACCGTAACGAAATGGAAAATGTTTCATGACACTATCAATACCTTTCGCTACAACCAACATTGTCAGTCCTTGTCGGTCTGTCGTCAGAGCTTGAGCAGGTACACGGTATTGTGACGTGAGGAGTATAAATAAATATACTTCGTGCGTGAAATACCAGTTGTCAAAAAAAAACCCATAAAGACAAATCTATACTATAGCTTTTGTAATAATAAAAGATGCATATTACAACCTTAGTCTTTCCGGGAACATTTCTAGCAATTTGCGTCCATCGATCCACAGCATCTTTAGGAACCGATGCCAAAGCGTGTTCAAAAAGCTTTTGTTGATTTTGCGACCAAGCATTCTTGTCTTCGTCAGCACATTCTGCTGTGGAAGGCCTCGCGGTACTTGTTGTAGAATATCCTTTGTCTTGAGTTACTTCTGACTTCGTTGTGCCATTCACTGTCGCCTTTACTTCTTGATCATTTGATATCCCATTACGATCCTCTCGTACAGCTTGGGTTACAATATTGTCATCCAAATTTGTACTTTTCTTATTGGGAAGCAGTCTTGTTAAATCTCCTGAAAATTATTCAAATGTATGCCATAACGAATATGTATATGTATGAATATAAGTATGCCACATCTGTGCAAACACTAAGCCACAAGTCTAAGTTACTATTGCATGATGCATGATGTCTTCCACAATATCTGTCATTGACATACCCGGATGAGGAACGGCTTGGTCTTTTATCATTGATTTCGTTTTCTTAACTTGTGTTGTAATCTATGGGAAAAACAAAGTAATGGAGATTACTCCGTTTGATGAGCCAATCCACCACTAATTGTATAGAAAGTAGGGAACACTAAGTCTGGGGCTCAATTAAGTGCACTCACGTCTTTCACTGATCTGTCCATATCACAAGCAACTTTTTCCCAACGACCAGGAGTACCACCAGGATATCTCACCATCAAACGAGAGAGCTTTGATAAATCTTCCTCGCTCCACTCACCCTCCTAATGAATTTCATAATTACGCAAAGTCTTTATACACGATATTCACTACTTATCGTGCTTTTTCAAGTTCCGTCCGACAATATTACACGTACCCTCTTCTCAGAGGTCACTCGACCTGCAGCCTTCGTCGTGTCGTCGTCCTCATCGTCACGTGCTAGCTGTGCGGTGACAGGTGCACCCTCCCATTTAGCAACGTCATCTGAACTCAACCCAGGTTGTTGCACAACACGTTGTCGACGTTTTGGTTTCATTGCATTTTCTGACAATCAGAAGACAATCAAGCAAGAGTTTCATTATAGACTATTTTCATTAGCATTGCATGACCAGTAGCCATAGCAAACTGGACAGAAATTTTCAAGCGTTTTGCCTGTTTGAAACTTTGTGAATTAGCTCCAACACGAAACAATGGTTTCGGCTTTGTTTGTTTGTTTGTTTGTTCGCTTGTTTGTTTGTAAGCAACAGATTTCAAAAGACACTGAATGGGACTTGCACGAAGCTTGACAAACGTTTTCAGCATGTGACAAAGACAAACCAACTAAGTTTTCGTATCATTCGGCTAGGATTAAAACTTGTCTTGTAGTCTTCGAATGCTCTCTAATTTGGTGGCGTACATACTTACTACTTAGTACCTGCTTCTAATGCTCGTTCTCGTTGTTCTTCTTCTTCGATTAACTTTTTTCTTAATTTCTCCTGTTTATAATACTCTCTTTTCAACCTAGCGCTTTGAATAGTGGATATGATCAACCGATAAAGAACAAACGGCAAGAGATCCCAGAATGTTGGTTTGCGAACTCCTTCCACTTCTATAAAATGATCACGGAGAATCGGCCGACTTTCGCAATCACTGAAGTCGGCTAATAGCCTGTTCCCCTTGTTAGGAATTCTGAATACAACTACCATGATGCTTTAAGAAAATTGTGTCGACAATGCCATTATACCCTCGAAAGGCATTCTGGAACTTGCATTCAGAACACTCCATAAAGCGAGCCGGTTTTTGGTGAGCTTAAGCAAGCAACGTTTTCGACAACGCGAACGGCATGAGAAACGTCAATGGACTGGGTCAAGCACAATGATTGGTTGAAAACGTCACGTTTTCCTCCGGTCGACGTCTGTGTTGTCAAAAATGCCGCTTGCTTAAGATCTCTATTATTCTGTACACAGCTAAAAATTATGAGCCTGCGGTAAAACAGGATGCAACAATGTTGTGCTGAACGTATTTTTTATAATTGTCAACAATACTAAACAATATTGTTTATTTTTAGTGGAGTGTAACAATGCTGAACAATGTTGGCAACACCTGAGAACAATGGGTACAGCACAACATTGTAGCATCCTGTTCTTGTCAACATTGCAACAACATGATGATTTTTACGCGTGTACTGTCTCCCTCCCACCACAACTTCTGAAAACGTGATGTAAGTATCAACTAACGTCAAGTTTTCAGATACGAAAAGTGAGCACGCATGGTGCAGTGAGACTGACAAAAAACGGTCTAGCAAATTTGAACTTCTAGACTTCCAGGCGAAAAAAGTTGTCCCCAAACAGACAAATTCACACTCAAGAGCAACGCCTGCAGGCTCAACTTACCTAACATATCTTCAACTTGAACTTCATTCACTACTCCACCCTGCTTGATTATTTTCCTATTTCTTTTCTCCTTTTTCTTTTTAAAAGATGTCAAAACGGCATCCTAAATCCGGCAAAACACTTTATTAAAATACAACTACTGTACACAATGAATGAATTCTAATGAGATCCACGAGATTTCCTGATTTTTCGTGAGGCAAACTACTTCGCAAAAACCAGAAAATAATAAGAAATTTGAAATGCAAAACTGCCAATCAATTCAATGAGTAGAGTATCCATTTGTAGACTCGCTCAGCAGACAAGACTGTGTATTGCATGCTACTTCCACATGCAAGTTATACTGTTCAGTGCAGTCAGTTGAAGGTACCTAACTGATAGCTTTTCATAGTTATAAGATATTTTTCACTTATATTGTGTCAACATGTCTCATACATTTTTGATTGGGCGTACAAGTTTCTTGCTTTACAGTGTGTTGCGAAGACTTGGGTTCTATCTACTCTGATACTACAGGAGTCACACAGACTTTAGGTCTAGATGAATTCTTCAAGAAAACATGAGGTGATCTAAACTTGTGCACAAAATGAACTAACCAGCTCCAACATCCGCTCCAGATAAATAGACCATGCAATGATAAAATGGCCAACAGTAGAAATGACAAGAATAAAAAATAAGAGCTCAAGAAAGCCCATCTTTCGCACACGCCGATAATAAAACACAGGTTGGCGCCAATCGGGCAAACCATCTCGCAAGATGATATCATATCTGAAAATAGAAAGTTCGCCTACTGAGTTTAAAAACTAATTACTATGTGATGGGGAAACCTTTGCATCTCAATGTACTGTGTTATTGGACAAGACTACTTTAAATTTGTGAGCCAATTCAAAAGACTAGTGTCCACAGTACCTTTTTCGTTTTTCTTCATCTTTTAAAACTTCTGATACAGCTACAAGCTACAAATATAAAACAACTGGTGCCGTTAATACATGATAAAATGCTGAGCAGTACTTAGTAGTATTTACAAATCAACATTATTATGTAGCTTTTCCAACAGTAGTCAATGAAATTTATTCAAGTGGAAGACTTAATTTGCTTCTAGGTTGTTAGGAACCAGACTGAGATGCTTCGCCAGGTGGGTGTAGTACCTGACGGAATTTCTCCTCTGATTCTGGATCGTCACTTCTGTCAGGATGCAGGTGAAGTGATAGTTTACGATATGCTTTTCGTATGTCAACGGAACTTGCATCCTACCAAAAAGAACAACAGATATTGTGAGCACATATGCAAATGATAATGTTCTTTCCCCACCTATTCATTAATGCCTTATGTCAGAAAATTTTTGTGGTCAAGGTTGAAAGGCCTTGACAGGTTGGACATGCTCCTACGAATACATCCATTTCGCATTGTACAGAGCAATAAAACTATCTGCCCCAACATTACAAATAGAAAAATAGTAGAACACGGGCAAGAGGGAAATTTGCATCCTAAATGAGTTTAAAAAAAGCCTTGTTAGTCTATATATAACCTAAAATATTAACTCAATGACTTATTACTGTGGCTGCTATATTTAATCCTGACTACTGAAACACATGGGCATTTATTTGGTGCTTCAGTAATCAAGTAGGAACCCTCCACAAGTTCACACATCCTTACAACGAAGAACAATAAAATCTTGACATTTCAAGCAAACGTCTTTGTCAAAAGTGATTAATACTACTTCAAGTATTCATTACTAGCACTTGAAATGTTGTTATTGTGTATCTTAGGCACACGTGAACTCAAGATCAAGCATTCTCTGTATTGTATACCTAAATGAACAATATGATTCAAAAACAGTAAATGAAACGTTTATATTAGACGTACATTATTTTCAGTTGCTTTTAACTAAGTTTTGAACTTGATCTCTACTATTTCCTATTCTCTAGTAAGTGCTATGTTTTGATGAAAAACGAGTACAAAAATGAACTACTACAAAAGCACTGAAAAATGCTGATTGGAATAGAGCCTCATAAAAGTGTTGACACATAATGTAGAAACTCACCTGCTTTACTCCTAGGATTTCATAAAAGTTTGTTTTTACATCATCGACCAAATCAAACAACTCAAGATCAATATTGTCCCAAGCGAGAACGGCGTGGTAGAAAGATATGGAAACAAATAAATAGATCAAAATGTTCATGTCACTCTTGAGTTTTGAACACTTTGAAGTTTGAACTCTAAACACGCAGGCTCAGTACACTGGACCGGCGGTTTTGATGGATTAAGGAGTAAAAATAGGCACGCGAAGCGTGCATATGCCGCTTTTGGCAAACAGCCCAATGTAGTAGCCACACTGACACTCAATGCATGAGATATTGAAAATACTGTTAAGAAACCAGTAATTATACTATTTCAAATGAAACAACACGATGGATTGAGTTCGCAATTTGCTTGAGTTGCTTCGTAGCAATTCGTATACCTCAAGCACGCAAGCAATACACCAACTAAATGACTACTGCTTACGCGGTAGTCGTGGAAAACCGTAATGTAGGAGTTGATAGTTGATGCTAGAAAGTTCTACAGTAAGCCAACGGTTTACTTTGACTGAACAAAAACAAAATTCACGATTTTGCAGCTGAATGGAACGGCTCTTCCGTGATAGAAAGAATGAGCTGAACAGTTCTGATGTTGAAAGATTACTGATTAGTTTGGAAAAAAAGATAGTTTAATACTGTAACTTTACCATATCCTTATTGTGTAGTTACACTATATCTTTATGTAATAAAACTGTTCAAAACCGAATTCTGAATAACTAGGGCTAGAATCTGCTGCACGAAACATATAAACTTCTCTAGAAAAAAATAGATGTACAAAGAAACGACTGAGCCTTCGACGTGTGAAGTCGATTTATAATAATTATTTGAGCAATCTGTCGTGCTAATTATAATTACCCCCATTTCATTCACCATTGTAACAAAATGAGAGTTTGAATTAATTGTCATTTGATGACATCCATTTGTACTTGTTAACGTGATGAAGCATTATTTTATAGCTGTAGGTTGGCCTGCGCTATTACCTGGCAGGCACCAATTAAGAATTTACAAAGAGTTTTTAAATTATAAATGGCGCCAGGCTTTTCAACGTAGTTCTCCTTCCCAGGATACACCAGTATCGATCGATGGCCTAACTTCATTGTTTTAAAATAGAGAGATTAGATGGGTCAATGTATTCCTCAAGACGAACGATCTGCGTTCTTTGAGTAAACTTTGTAATTAAATCTAATGTAACGCTCTTGCGTTTACTAATCACACCGCTGTAATTAATAAACAGTAACACTGCACCTTTCACACATCCTCAAAGTACTGAGGAACAGCGGTTGCCAGGGCTGCTCTTAATCATATCTGACTTGTGCAAATTACCTGAGATTTATTCTGATGTAATTTACTGTGGCATACATATCCCGCTGACAAGAATCATTATTCATTAACATTAACACCGAACATCTTCGCTGCATTTAAAATCTTATTTGAATACATGGGGCTAGTGCGGTTTTGCGAACACCGTACGACGCTGTCCATCCAAAAAACATATTACATTAAAAACGTTGAGTCTGCAACCCCACCCAAGCCCTGACCTGGTGGCCGCTAAACTGCACTCTAGTAGAAATTAGGGAACGCAAATAAATTGTACACTATTATCCATATATGTTCAAGCGTTGAAGATGCAACGATGCGAAAAACGATTCGAAATCAGCTTTCAAAGATCGAGTTACCACGACGAAAAAACGTGCTGCTATTAAGAACAACGTGTTCAAAGAGACTTGTAAATCACGAGCGGAAGAGAGTAGTACAATTTGAACTTTCAGAAAATGATTTATTACACTGCAATAGGCAAATAGCAGGTTTGCTTTTGTTGGACTTTACGGAATACGGATGATCAAATTGAATGTATCTGTAATGAGAATACTGAAGCTCTGTTGATTTATGAAATTATGTTAATTCACTTTAATAAAAATAACCATCGACTCGGAAAATGTATTTTATGTATGAACACTGTATCATGCGTTCTCCTTACTTTAGAATTCAATTGCTGTTTAATGCGGACTCATTGCACGCCATTGTGATTTCGAACTCCGTTTAAATTTGATATTTCCGTTTGGTGGTCAGGAACAAAACACAAAGAATTTGAAAGACAATGCTCAGAACGCTCGAAATAAGTCAAACACACGCATAGTGTTCGAGATTCCCTGAAAATTAAAGCTGCCAGTCAATTTTGTAATAATACACAATCGACGAAATTCAGCCAACCTTCACGATCCCATGGCTACGACTCGATATCTTCTCTCTTAAACGACAATCGGAGTGGCTTTCAGGGGCAATGCGCGAACATCTGCTTTTTCAAGATTGCTGTACTTAGTTCAGCTAACCTATAATTACCTTGCCTTTGCGGACTTTGCCTCTGCTTTGGTGCACTACCACACTAGTAGTGATCCAATATTCAAGCAAGCCTAACAATAGTCTTCTAATACGGAAAATTCGTTCGGTCGTTCATCTCTTACGTTTGAACTTTAAAGATTATATGTGTGACTTTACAAGTTGTCGTTTTTTTTAATTTTATGTGCTGAAGAATCTTCATTTTCTTTTTTTAGCTGTTACAAGAATGTACAGTGCAGAGAAACTAATTTAGCTTAAACTAGAATTGACATAGTCTATATCAATCAGTCAGGACACACAATTTACCAAGAAACGAGAACAGTTGTGTGCCTGTATTTGAAACAGTCTACCTTATCTTCATGCCAGAGCTTTGTTTTAGCGACTCTATCAAACAACATCACGTTCACAACAGCCAGTGACCCAGGCGAGAATGCATGTCTTTGCAAACGCCAATGATAACAGAATACGCCGAGAGGCGAAATGAATATTTAAACAAATTATTTGATGTTATTATAACGCTGAATAGTGTGAAACATAGCGGCACAGTACATGTTCTCTTTCAACGTGACTGTAATTGACACTCCAGGGAACTAGAATGAAACAAAGAAAATATCAACAGGACATTGATTTTATACCACTCTTTGAAAAACCTAAAAGTTTAAAAGTGTGTCATGTTTCAAAAACCTAAAAGTTTAAATGTGTGTCATGTTATTGTATCACAATGATTGGGCAAAAGAGAGCAAAATGACATCCTTTATTTCGCTTTGATCGACTCGTTCCTATGAAACGGCTACATCGCTGACGTATGAGTTTAAGTGGAGTACAAATGAAACTCGTTGCTGTTTAATTGTCTTTTAATGACTTGAAATGTTTCTCGCTGTCCCTGCTGGGTTAATTGCACAAACAGCGACAAAACGCTTATTTTTTTGCCAAATTTCCAGAGTATAGGAAGTAGTTCGTTGATGTGTAGGAGTAAAGGTCGGACGTATAGTTATCAGAGAGTAGCCGTTACAATTGTGGTTCATCTAGTTTTGCACCTCGGTGTATAAATCATCTAGTGCTGTCACAAAGTGAGCAAATTTAAATCGATTCATTCATTTGCGTGCTAATTAAAAATCGATATTTCAATTCATTGATACTTTACAGTTTGGATCGAATTTGTATATACGGACAAACAGCGCCAGAGAGTTTTTGTTTAGTGTAAATATACATACTTGAAAGTAGCTCAAAACATGCAGCTGCAAAGCGGCGGTATCATTTACGAATACGAATAAACATAGAAGATTATTAAAATACATCGCTCGTGAATTTAATGCTAAGTCGAATACATGGAAAGCACATGCAGAAATCATCATTTATCTAGCCTGTGGAATTACGAAGGCTGATGAGATTTTAGTTGGCATTGCAACCGATTTACGAAATTGAATTTTAACTGATCGTGAATCTAAAACCATCTATAGTGATCCTGTTTTTGTGAAATATAGCACGTAATGTATATCATTACAGTATTTTGTTTCATCGACTGTGGACAATAGAAAATGAATTGGTTGTTTGTCGAGCAGTCTCGTTTCCGTGCTCACGCTTTGCGTGCTGATTGGCTGGTGGATCTGTCTTGTCTTTGATAAAAAGAGCACTGAACATAGACTGCAATTAGTTGGCCAGTTCAAGTATTCCCAAAGAATAATCAACACGAAAGATATTATGAATTGCACAAGAAATTTTTTTGATGAATCAGATCTAAATGGACAATTTATAGACAATGTGAGAAATTGTAAAAAGCGCAGAAAACGCAAATCTTCTGGTGGAGGACGAGAGCCGGTCGTACAGAGACACGCCGCGAATCTAAGGGAACGAAAACGTATGCAAAGCATCAACGAAGCATTTGAAGGACTTCGACATCACATCCCAACGTTACCTTACGAAAAAAGGCTGTCAAAAGTCGATACTTTACGTTTGGCTATTGGCTATATTGGGTTCCTCACAGATATTGTAAAATCGGATGTGAGCAACAACGAGAAATTGTGTAGTCGTCCACGCATCGAAAATAAAAAAAAAGTCATGATTCGTCATCGAGGTCTAGGTACGTGGTACTTTTCCATGTTCGATTTTGTCTTTTTTGCACAAACATTTTTCTTTAGTATTCCATTTACGTACATTGACGAAGGTAGTATTTATCATAATGTGAATATTAAAACGTATTTCCTACATTTAAGGCATTAAAAATCCTTTCTCTTGATAAAAATGCTCTCTGAGAACTTTACATGCGAATGGAAATGTAGTATCTTTACTGGGTGCAATAATAGTAGATCCGATGTTTAATGATTATTTAAACGAGCTGTGCAGAGCGAAGTTGTTTCTGATCAATCATGGAGTGAATCACAGCTAAGTAATGAATAGGAAGAAGAGAGCTCACGTAAAGCTAACCATGCATTCTTTTTTGTCCGTAGATGTGCCAAATGAATATGGACTTCCCCCTTTACGAGGGCACTCACTATCTTGGAGTGATAAATCAAAATGTACACAAAACTCGATCATGACTGCAAAAGTGTGGACACCTGAAGACCCAAGAAGAAATAGCACTTGTCCAGCCTCGTTTCAGATTCCATATCAATAGCTTATGCGGGAAACGCCGCCGCTTAGATCTGACTGACGAAACGGTTAACGGGAAAGATTTCAAATTTGTAAATCGTAGAATGCTAAACGAAGCTGTTGAGTGCATGCAGTACCTGAATAGAAAGTTGTTTTGTAATTGGGAAACATAGTTTTTTAATAAAGTCTTTTGTATGATTGTAAACACGTTGCATATATATACTTGTCATTCGCCATCATCTGACTCACCTTTTTCTTTACTGCGGTTGCTTCAACTTTGTACACTTAATACAAGTCCCCAAATTAGATGATAATGACGCCATTTGCAAGCAGCGGATACTTGTTATGTGTTTCACCTGTTCTGTTTGACTTAATATATACATTCACAGGTCGATTTGTTATGAAAAAACAAGTTGAGCTAGCCTTAGGCTTCAAAATCGAACCTGTATGAGAAAAGCACAACACAACGTAGTAAATCACAATTATGAATTGCACGTTGATTAATCTTATTACGTTAAACAAGAGATACTGTAAATAGTTAAAACTTCGACTAAGTTGCTATTGGTAGCTCTGACTTCAGTTTGCATTGAGTTTTAGACTATACGACAGTTTAGAAGAACTAAAACTAGGAGAAGATGTATGAAATTTGCACAACTCTTGTTTGTTGTCCGTTTGCTCTTTTTTTCATCCGTTGAAAGAACACAAAACGTTAAATAATAGATGTCATTGGTTTTACATCCCAAAGGTTGTAATTCTGCATTATATAATGAGGATTATAAGACAGGAGTAAAACACGATTCAAGTAGTGGCCACCACATGTGGCCCTTACAAGCCTTAAAATTCCTTTATAAAGTCTGGTATTCCCTGAAGGCATTTAACAAGAAATAACATCAATCAAGATTTAACTTTTTAGATGTTTTGAAAAAACAGCTCACGCTAAATACTCAATAGACCTAATTCTTAAAAACCTGCACAGCTTTTACAATCAAGGATACATCGTTTTTTGTTGCTTGAGGCATAAAATGTACTAAAGGGCAGCCACATCAGCATGACAATGAGAAAAAACTAAAAAAACAATTGATCACACTCATTTAGAAACAAAGAAAAAGTACTTTTTGTGTTTTTGGACTAAAAAATCGTGAGCGCACGACTGTGCGCAACATCGCTTTTTTCTCGGCAGCAAAAAGTCAAGCAATTTCGCACGAATCGAACGTTAGAGATAATTTGAGGCATGCGCTCGTCTTTGTATTGTTCATTTTCTAATTACTCAGCTTGGTGTCATCTGCAAAGGACCAATGTCTTTGGCTATTATGGGGTTGTTCTTCAATCATTGACTTTACACAAACTCTCATATTGTCTATCTTACACGTAGGTGTTTATCTCCGAGTACAACTCGTGTGTTTAATTACGTTGCTTAGGTTCGTAACCGCGAGCACAACGTGGCATGAATGTTTAAGTTTTCATTGAACACATATAGCCACGCCGCTCAAGCATTAGGTATCCTTTGTTTGTGCAAATTCAAATAGACTTAGCAGATGTTCTTAGCCACATAAAATACATTTTGAATGATAATGAGTTTAAACATGTGACGAACTCAAGAAATCTTGTCAGTCTTGCCGCGCTTTCCGCTGCCAAACCCAGTTTTTCGCGCTCAAATCCATTGGAATTTGACTTATTTCCATAATTAATACCCCAAAATTCGAGCTGGATTCCCAACCTGAGCAAAGAAAATCACAGCAGAGTTTTAAGGCAATCAGTTTATAGTTAATTAAGGTTTATGTTGAACGTATTGTCTCATTGCAGTGTCAATAGCATTGATGTATCTATTCAAGACTCCTTTCAATATTCAGTAAACCCCCAAAAAGAAACGCCCAATTTAGCCTACCTTGCTTTGATTCACACACGTGCTCCTTCTATGAAAGATCGTTTTAATCCAGTTATCTACATAGAGACAGAAACATAAAAAGACAACTAACGAAAATAGTGTTGTTACCTCAACAACAGGCCAGAAAGAGAAATTTTTTGCTTCCTCTTTACTTGGACAAGGTGTTTAACCTAATGAATTATTCAAGTTGGAACAAATTAGAGAGATGGCAGCACAAAAGTTCAAAATACGCTAGTCCCAATGTTGTTAGATAGAAGACATGCCGTAATTTCAAAAATTAGTCTTTTTTGCCCAGTCACTAAAGCAAAACGAACGCAATCGTGGTACACAACTGCGCATGCGTTCAATTAACGCTATCGTACAAGAATAGTCGTTGAAAAAAGCTCCAACAAAAAGACAGCTGCTCCTTAGCTAGTAAATGTATCTGCAAATACCGCTGTGTACTGCTAAAAGACAGTTTAAGCAGTTTAATTGTTGTTCAGCCAGGTTATAGCTCAGGTCCCCATCTGATAACAAGCTTTACAAGCCCAGCAAAGCAAACGCTAATAAATATCGACAATTAAAGTTATTATACAGTTTGTAATTATAACCAATCCAAAACTGAACAAACTCACAGCTATGCATCTGTGCTATCCCTAGTTTGGATGTGTAATGATGAAAGGGCTACGTATATATAGATTTTAATTCAATCATTTATCTTATTGTTCCACTCCAACTGTGCAAGTTCCCATTATGACAAATAATGTGCGTTTAGTATAGATTTAATTGATCTGGTTGAACATTTTTGTAAAATGTTTTTTGCAGTTCTTGAACTAGAGAAAACGATCTGAAGAACTAACTCAGTTTAATGTCACACAATGGGTGTAGGTAAATTTGTTCTATAGCTAAAACGCCAAAGTGTTCAAAAAATTTGGAGGAAATTCATATTTGATTTGTTTCTAAAGCTTTTAAAACAAAAATTTCAAAAGTGTCAACAATGCAATACATCTGTTTTTTTAAATGTTGAAATGCACTTTACAGAATACAGTCAAAAGATTGAGTTTTTGTCCCGCTCCTCTTCCTTGAGTTGTGGCCCGATCATTTTCTTTATGAGAAATCAGTTATGGGACTTGATGATTATTATTTCTGTATTCTATATCAATTTAGGGTATAGAATTAGAGTACGATATTTATTGTTCATTCTTGATTTTAAATTAAACAAATACACAGTTGCCATATAAATCTTCTTTTTTTAGCACTTGAAATTTTGTGTTCTTTTTTCGTATGATTATTTAAGTTTTGTGTACCGAAACGTTTTCCTTGGCTAAGCATTCCAGCTCAATTGTGTTGGCTAAATGCGTTACTTCCATGGTTACTTCCCATCAAACATTTGTTGAATGAAAATTTGAGGTGCTGATGTAAGAACGTTTCCTTGTATTTCTTCCTTCCATGTATTTCTTGAAACAGGACGATACAACTACGTCCAATTCACGAGCCCTCAAACACTATGTTGATGCACTTCTGAACATTCTATCTCTAACTACTTTATAGACTTTGGCTCTGATTAAAGAGAGGATTGTGCATAATATCCCAATCTCTATATCTGGAAGTTTTGTTATCAAGTATCTTTGACGGAGAAAAAGAGAGAGCTAGGGGTTAGTAGAATGAGAAGCATTGCTTTACAATGTCAATACACATACAGGTTGTACACAAATGGAAAAAGTTGGACTGACATATGGGCTTTTGTGTGCTCAGGAATTGCAACTTATTTTTTACTTTGACAAACGCCAGACAATTTCTCCTCGAAGGAACAATCCTGAAATTGCCAAAAAAGTCCATCAGCTACACTAATTGAGATTTGAGATATTTGTACTGATTTACAGGTCGACAAATGCCATAGAGTTTCGTTGGGAGGAAGTTATCCAAAGAATAGATTAAAAGGCTGAATAAATAAACAATGTTGTTTCGGAGTAGTGTGTGGTGCGTACACAGCTGCCATATAGGTCAGCGAGCGTGAGATTTTTGCACGTGTCTCTTACTCCGCTGGTCATGAAATGAATTCTGAAAATCCAGAATCAAATAAATGCCATTGATTGACGGATAAAGAAACTTGATTGAAAGTAAACAGTTAACAGACACTTTAATTGAAGAAAGTTTAATGCTTTGTGTCTTTTGTATGAAAGTCTTAGAAATAAAAGGCTAAAAAACAAAATATATGGAAATTTTCCGAAGACTTTTGATGCACTTACCTTATCAAAAAAAGAAAATATCCTGTTTTATTTATTAATATATTAGCTTCTGGTGAAGTGAAATATTTTTAGTCACAATCATAATCGTACGAGTTGTTGGCTTCCGCATGCAAAAGTCTGATATGAATCTTTAAAATAGAGAATTAGGTCATATAGATTGAAATCTGATTCTGCAGTATCGAGTTTAATTATTAAACAAAAATTACGAAAAGATTTGAAAACTAACATTCTTTAATCATGGCATTTCGAAAATTATAGCTATACGATGTGTTTTTAAAAAATACTTGCAGCAATATAACCAAAAAACTAGAAATAAAAGCAGTGACTAAAAGTAAGGTACACCACGTTCAAAAAAAGAAAAAGTAATAAAACTGGGAGGCTGAGGACCTCCATATGCG